>JAATLQ010035286.1:0-28010 GCA_013421005.1 Heliconius erato x Heliconius himera
CCGTTATAACAAGACTCGCCTTCACTGCTCCAGCCCAGTGCAATTAGAAATAGCTGTTAACCACATTCATAATTACGATAATAATTGATTAACTAAATAATCAATTATCCGAGTAGTCGAGGTTAGTCAGTGGCAGAGTACTAGTAGTACTCTGAACCACACCAGTGCCAAGACTGAATACACAACGCTCGTGCAACCTTTTATATCATCGTTCACAAATAAGTTGCAGGGTAGAATAAATATATATATATATATATATATATATATATATATATATATATATATATATATATATATATATATATATATATATATAACGAATACCAAACGAATATTCGGCCCATCTCTAATTACTTTGTTTTTAATAATAGTTTTTAAGCTAAATAGGTGTACCAAACCAAATTAAAAAAATTATAATAATAAGTAGTAATCAACAGATTATATCTTATAATCATAAGTAAATTTTACATATCTTTTTAATTTTAAACATAAATCGTCCAGAATCTCTGTCTGTATCCTTAATACACCTATACTGGTGGAACTACAGCATCTGGAGCACTCGAGCTCGGGGTCGAGATATCGTCCGCTAATAGCGACTTAATCGATTTAGAAATGAACTATTTATATCGATAAAATATTTTTTATTTAAAATTATTTTGAGGCCGTCGTCGTAGCGTAGGGCCACAAGGGTGTGACTGTAACGCAATGGTTGTGGGTTCGATCCTCAGTCTGGGGAATTAATTATTGTGTAATATTTTATTTTTTTCACTCTGGCACCAAAGCAATAGATCGGCGTTGAGTTCCGCCACTCAACACGCAATGGCTCGAACAATTCGGGAGAAAATGGGGATGGAGTGTCTTAATACTAGGTTCCATCTGCCTACGATGCTGTGTTCTAGAATAGACAACTACATTTGTATGTACATATTAATATATTATGTATGAATTATTAAAAATATTAACGGAATTCGAACCATTGGACTTGGTTTCTAAGACTTTAAAATTGACTGGTTGTGGGTTCAATCCCCTCTCGAAGAGATGAAATATTTACTTAAATTTATATTTTCATAACTTCGCTATGGTTCGAGGCGTTGAGTTCCGCCACAACTAGAAATGGTTCCAGAATGCGGTGGAAAGTGGGGAATGGAGTGTCTTAACATTAGGATCCCTCTGCCTACCCTGCTGTGTGCAGGATACAGCGTGAAGCTGATTTTTTTTTATAATAATCGATAACATCAATTGTCAACACTAGTGGTAATCCCAGTACTTGAGCCGAGGTTAAGCACAAATAAACACATATTATTTTCCAATATACTTACTGTTTCTATTTACTCACTTGGTCCATCCTCTAAAGAATGTAATCTTATTTACTCAATACATTCTTTTGCTAATATTATTGTTAAATGCAAGATTGTTTAACTCTTTTTGTTTTTGTAGGCAGAGGGAATCTGGGATCCTATTATACAGACACTCCATTCTCCAATTCCCGTTGAATTCTGAAAGTATTGCATGTTTAGTGGCAGAATTCAACACTGCGCTTTTTGCCTTATCAAAGCGAGAAAAATAAAAATATTCCAATTATTTTGTAAAGATAACCAAATAGTAATATGTTATTAATTTCAGTCAATACTTTGTCCATGTTGAAAGGTTAAAAAGTAACATTACAATAAAATATTTCTTAAATTTCATTATTTTGATAGCCAATTATGACACAAAAACTTTTTACGCCTCATTAAGGTTCCGTACCTTTTAAGGAAAACACATTGTTGTCAGCATGTCTGTCTGTCTGCCTGTCAAGAGCTTTTATCTCATCAATTCAAACCATACACTCCCTAAAAGAAAAAAAGTATTTCTACATTTACCTAAAAAAAATATGGCCGTTTATATCGCAATAAACGCGTATTTCGACACTATAAACGGAATCAAAATTAATAGGGTACTACCGGTTGACCTAGAATTATGAAAATTGGCAGCTAACAATCTACAGGTATTACTTGTTCGGGGAAAAAATGTACACATTTATGAAAACTATACATTTGTACTGAAATCCTAAAAAATAATAGTCTTAAAAAGGGAACAAATTTTAGTATTAAAGTCGCTAGTTCAAGTGAGATATCAGATGAATGGGCTCTGGCCCAGCTAAGTTTTACTTACAGAAAAAGCTCGAGACCTCCAATTTTTGTACGGAACCCTCGGTAAGCGAGCCCGACTCACGTTTGTATGTTTTTTTTATAACAACACTACTTAATAGACAAAAGCTGAATATTGATATTTGTAAATACAAAAACTGTAAATTTACAGTTTAGTTATTAGTATTTTTGTAATGTTAGGATAAAAAAGAGCAAAGGTATTTTTTACTTAGCTTACTGTTTTTTTTTGTCTTCACGCTATATTCCGCCAGTAGGCATAGGGAACCTGGGGACTCATTGTATTGTACTATTATCAACCTTGTCATAAATGCTCGTGTCTTATCCTCAGCCTTCAGTACCATACTATTTTTAAGGGAGCTAGTTGAGGTCTCTTTTTCTTCTATTATCACACACATTTGCTTGAGACATGCTTATCATCCATTATTTTGTCGTAAATACTTAACTCTATTTATTACATTATTTTAATCATAAAATAAATTCCCTACTCCATCATTGTATAGTGTGAATTTATTTATATAAAAGTAAAATATATTGAAAATGTTGAAAATTAAAACATATATTTTTTTTATTTATATTTTATTCGTAGAAAATTATTAACAAAAACTAAAACATTACAACAAAGTAGTTTCGGTGGGAATTTTAAATGAATTATAATAACAGCTTGAATTTTGAATTTGAGAATGTGTGAAAAAAAACATGTAGTTTGTAGCAGTCCTTGAAATAAATATATTTAATTAGATTATTTAATTAGAATATATTTAATTAGATTTATATTAAAAATATTATATTATTATTTTTACCTCATAATGTATCCCGCATACAATATGAGTAGGCAGAGGAAACCTGGTGTTAAAACACTCCCTTTTTTTCCACAGTTTCCGAGACGTAGCGTTAAGCGGCGTATGTTATCGCCGCGGTTCGCCTTCTCTCAAAAGCGGAGAAATGAAAAATAACACAATCCTATGAGTGCGAAATGAATTATTCACTATATATATTACAACAAAGTAGTTTGCGAGATACAGCGTGAAGCCTTAAAAATATCAATGAAATTTTTTACCACCATCAAGTGAAACTTGGCTGCATGATCTTACATAAAACAGCAATTAAATATTACATTATTTTCAAAAGTTATAACTCAACGCCGAGCTATGCCTCGACACCAGAGCGAAAAAATGAAAATGTTAAATAATTCGTTTCCTCGAGTAGGGATCGAACCCACAACAAGTCACGTTTACAGTCACACACTTATACGCCACGACTGGCCTCTATATATATGTATTTTTTTAATATATTTAACGTAAATCAGCTTCACATTGTATCCCACACACAGTAGGCAGAGGGAACCTAGTGTTAAGACACTCCGTTCCCCACTTTCTGCCGAATTCTGGAAGCATTGCGTGTTGAGTGGCAGAACTCAACCTACACCAGAGCGAAGAAATGGAAATATAAATTTAAGTAAATATTTCATTTCCTTGAGTGGGGATCGAACCCACAACCAGTCACTGTACAGATGCCTGTGCGCCACGACTGGCCTCTATATTTTATATATATTTTTTAATATTTTGCATATAACAAGCAAGAAAAAATGAAGGTCTAGAACTAAAATATACACTTAAAAATTCATCCGCCGAATGTCACTGAAAGATTACAGTTTATTTGATAAAATGGAAACAGATCGTATCGAACTGAATGACAACTCAAAGAATACAGCATTGACATAATTTTACTAATCGCGCCATGCTAGTGCCCTGTTAAGTAAAACGGGACTGTGGAGCTCGAAAGCGATAACTGTTTTTGTTTTTTTTTTTTTTTTTTAACGTCACTGAGGCCCACTACTGGGCTTGCGCAGGGGCACAAACGTATGACGCATAAACGCCATGGAGTGTGGGTACAAATTTCACTAGAGGAATTTAATTTATTCGCACTAGTGTCGAGGCAAAAAATGGCGTTGAGGTCCGCCACGCAATGTCTCCAGAATTCGGCGGAAAGTGGGGAATATCTTAACACTAGGCTTCCTCTGCCTACCTTGCTGGATACGAGATACAGCGTGAGCCCGCCTTTCGCTTGTCCGGTTATTTTACACCATTTCGTGTTGAGTAGCGGACTTCGAATGAAATGTGTCACTACTTTATTCTAAATGTTTATTTTTCTTTTCCTTTTTCTTGTGTCATCTTTGCTATATCAGGAATACAGAATGAAGTTCAATACATATATTAACATTATGCACATTTGCATTTACACAGTAAAAATCGTTAGCATGTAATGATATTTTTTTCAACAATTCCTTTTTCTTAATTTATTGTAATTGGTGTCTGTTTGTTATGTTTCTTATTTTATGGCTTTTATGTGTGCTAGTTGAGCACAGCTTATTTCACCAATGTCAAGTAGAATTCATAAGACACTATGAAGATTGAACAGTTAAATATAAAGAAAGTATCACTTAAAAGACTGAATTTACCGTATAAAAATAGAAGGTGGTCATCGCGCAGGAGCACAAGCGTGTGACTGTAACGCGATGAATGCGGGTTTGATTAATACTCGGAGGAATAAATGATTTTTTATTAATATTTTAATTTCTTTATTTTGATACCAAGATAAAAGCGCGGCCTTGAGTTCTCTCTCTGATCAATAAAGTTCGGTGGAAAATGAAGAACGGAGAGCCTTAGGGATACAGCGTGACTCTGACAAAAAAACAAAAGATATCTAATTAGATAAACCGACCGTTGCGCCTGTCTGTACATTAGCTTCTACGTGTAAGAGGTCGCGGGTCTCGTGTAAATTCCGAGGGTGAATTATAAAATTACCAACTACACGTGACTTTATTACGTATGATATACATTGCTGGATTTATACGTAAAGAAAAAGAAATATTTCACCAAATATTCTTTCTATACTAAAATTTATCGATTGATATAACATAACGTTATTTAGAAAATAATCAAAAATGTTTTCGTATATTCATTTAATATACAAAACGCGGCGTTAAGTTCCGCCACTCAACTTGCAATAAAATATTTTTTTATTAAATATTTTACATAAAATTAAAAATATTCGTTATCCTATTGAATGTCTTTGTTGCAACTTATTACTTCAATATACTTAAAAACAAAAAATCTTTTCCTCCGCACTTTTCCCCGTTCCCTAATTTCCGCCAAATTTTGGAGGCATTGCATGTTGAGTGGCGGAACTCAACGCCGCTCTTTGCCTCGACACCGGAGTGAAGAAACGAAATTATAAATAAATTTAAATAAATATTTCATATAGTAGTCGATTGGCTGTATTCGGGGATTCCCCGAATGCTGTATAATGACTGAACCGTATAACCAACGAGAATGAGCCCTAACCTTGATATACTTGAAAAGCACGTCAAACTGCAGCTTATTTAGAATATTATAACTAGTTCAGATAAAATATTTTAGACAAATAATCAAAAAATATTTTTTAAAATTTATTTGATCTTTGGAAAGTCTTGCCAACATTAAAATATATTAGAATATCATTCTTCGTACACGTGACCTAGCAAGTAGCAACTGTTCGCACGTCATATGTATCGCTTAGTATTGTGTACCGTATTTGTTTTAATAATGCAGTGTAAATAAATTCTCTATTTATTCATAAAATACTTCACATTTCATTGTAAAATAGATATATTGCAGAGCAATGAACTGTGCTGTATATATTATTAATTTAAATAAATACTTATATATATCTACTATTTAATAATTAATTTTAATTTATAATTTAAAGTAATACTATTATATTTAAGGCCACTTATGGCGCAGGGGCACAAGCGTGTGTGTGACAGGTTGTGGGTTTGATTCCCATTCGAGGAAATGAAATGAAAATTTTATGAAATCAAATATTTAATATTTTAATTGCTCTGATAGCAAAGCAAAACGCAGCGTTGGATTCCGCCACTCAATACACAACGCGTTTAGAATTAGGTAGAAAGTGGAGAGAGGAAGTTCTCAGGTTCCTTTTGTCTATACTGCTATAATACAGAGTGAAGCTAAAAATAATTTATATGTAAGTTTCTAGTTTCACGCTGTATGCTGAACACAGGCAGGTAGGGAGATGGATCGTAGTGTCAAGACACTCCCTTTTTAATTACGTGAATTTTGATCAATATTCTTTATTATGTATGTATTCTTCACGAAAAGAAAAAAATATATATATTCTAAAAAGTATAAAAACACACTTAATAAAATTACTAAACAATTTAATTATGTACATTTTGTTTCAAATATCAGAGCGAGCAGAAGGATCCTTGCATTAAGACACTTCGTTCCCAACACCGCACAATAATCGAGACAATGCGTGTTGATTGGCGGAACTCAACACCGCGCTGTGTCTTGTAATTTGACCAGGGAATTAAAAAATATTCTAAATCAAACCTGCAGCGGTCGCCTTTATAGCCAAATAATACTGCACCATGACGGCCACGATTAATATATTTGAGATTTGAGAAAAATATACATATTTCAGACGCCCAATATTAATAATTTAAATAAGAAAAACAAATTAAGAAAATGTATAATAACAAAACAACTTATATAATAAAAACCATAGTTGATTACGGACTTATTTTTTTAATAGTTGCCTTATAGTATGAGAAACTTCAAAACAATTAGGTTTACCGACCGCAGTAAATACAGACCACAAGCGTGTGAGGACACGTGCTTTACTTGTCTTTAATATATATTTTACCTTAATATATTATATACATATAATAAATAAACAATGACTTTTCAGATTAATAAGAGAGTTTATTATAAATAAGAAGCCAGTCGTGGCGCAGGGGCACAAAGTGTGACTGTAAAATCGACTGGTTGTGGGTGCGCCACGACTGGCCTCTATAAAATCAATATTAACTAATAATTTCATTTTAAAAGTATGTTTTTTTTTTCATCACATGAATATTTTTAACGCTGTTACTTAAAAAACAATAAAAAAATGTTTTACGGTAAAAGTATTCGTAATTATAATTCTGTTTTTTCTATAATACTAAATGAGATTTTTATTTTAGGTGAACCTTCTAGGTGTTTATCACGTTATTTAAAAAAAAAATTATATAAAATAATATTTTATCCAGTAGACAATACTAAGCACAGTAGCACTAAAAAGCTTTACCTAACATTTTAAATAATCTTTAAGAGTAAAACTTTAAAAGTTATTTACGAGTACCAGTGACCTCATGGCGATTTCAAACAACCTTCCTAAATTTTGCACCTTTGACCTATTTACCTTATAAAGTTTGTAATTCCTATAGTTAATGTAAGGCTTGTGCAGATATCGGAGGCCAGGGGGTAGGAGAAGGCAGCACGAGCATCTTCTCCCTTACCCTATATGACCTAGTGGCAAGACCACCGAGGCTGCTGATTCCGCTGAAGGAACGCTAGGACATCCTGAATGCCATGGTAACTCGCAATCGACGGGCCTTTCATCGAGCCGTCATAGTGGCATATGCGATCGACCCTGCGGCGTCCAAATTTGGATGGAGAGGTTTCCGCTGGGTTTTAGTGGGTAGTATCTGGTTTCTTTCTCGATGAGTCCCACAGTATCATCCGAATGCAAAGCACATCTGTCCTGAGCACTGGTAGAATTCGGTATTCATAACCGCATCTGAGACAAAAAAAAGGGCTGGTGTAGATATTGCTTGATATTATTATGTGAAATGCAGTTCCCAGATATATTACTCCATTCACTTGTTCTAATATCTAACAATTTACGCTAATCTTGTATTCCGTACTTTTTGCATTTTTTTTTAATTTTTTTCTTACTCGTGTAAGACTCTTTATCCCTTGTTCAGGCTTAGACCATTATTTTCACACCCTTCTTTCCGAGTGGTGACTTGTCCCTGCAATTCGCATTCTGGTGATGCAATGAGCACTACAACATCTGCGTATAGCAAATTTACATTCAGGTCACTCACTTTCACTTCCATGTCACTTTGTGTTTGAAACTCTAAATATTGAATTTAGAAAAAAAAACAAACAAATAAAAAAACTGTCATGTAAAAATTTAATTTCACTTTTAAACTGTTCTTTGATTTTTTTCATAAGTGATTTTGTAATATTTAAAACGTATTTATACATTTTCTATCTATGCATCGGTGGCGTTTATTTTTATCGTCTCTAACAACCTTCCCGAACTGCATGTCTTTGACCCAATTGCCTTATTAACTTAGGAGACCAGGACAAGATCACGTGTTTACAAGCAACGCCTTGTACACACTTACTTCGAAGATATTTTTATTAGATATAAATATTTATATTTTTGTAAAGATTTTTGTTATATTTTAATGTAGTTGCTTATGAATATTATTAATAAAAATAATTCACTCACTTTAATTCGAGGCCAGTCATGGCGCAAGGCCACAAATGTGCGACTGTAAACGTGACAGGTTGTGGATTCAATTGGAGGAAATGAAATATGTTCAATGTTAATATTGTCATTTCCCCGCTCTGGTAACGACGCGAAGCGCAGCGTTGAGTTCCGCCACTCAAAACGCAATGGCTCCAGAAATTAGCGGCAAGTTAGAAATAGAAGTGTCTTAATGGGAACGGGGCGTCTCATTTATGGGACCTGGATGGGCGTTTTAGTTCATGTTTCGAAATCCACTTCGATCATTTCTTAAATTATATCCATTTTACAGATTAGTGAAGTCCAATAAGTCGTTGGACTAAATCTTATTATATTTATCCCAAAAAATAAATCAGTTACCCGAGAAGTACTTTGAGGCCAATCGTTACGCAGACACACAAAGTGTAACTGTAAAATCGACTGGTTGTGGGTTCGATCCCCACTCGAGGAGATGAATTATTTATTTAAATTTATTTTTTCATTTCTTTGCTCCGGTGTCGAGGCAAAGCGCAGCGTTGAGTTCCGGCGATAAGTTGGGAACGGAGTGTCTTAACACTAGGTTCCCTCTGCCTACCCTACTGTGCGCGGGATACAGCGTGAAGATGATTTGATTTATTTCTTTTTAATTTATCTCAAATCATGAAATAAAAAAAACCAGAAAATTTCTTAGATACTTTCAAGAACATCCTTCAATATATACGAATGTTGATATATTCGATTTATATTGTAATAATTTTATTCGCCCTGCTATATAATGCAACTCGTGTGGCAACACGTTGAAATCATTTGAATTATTATGTAGATATTGAGTGTATGTGTGTCTGTAGCACATACCTACTTCACAGCGTAGTAATGTTTATTTGCATATTTTTCTATTATATAATGTTAATAAAATTGCACGGCGTTGAGTTCTGCCACTGCAACGGAGTGTCTTAACACTAAGTTCCCCCTGCCTACCCTGCTGTGTGCGGGATACAGCGTGAAGCTGATTTATTTTTATTTGTTTTTAATGTAAATAAATTAGTAATGCTTTTTATTTTAACATAAGAAAAATAGCTGATGCTACGTCTTTAATTATACAATTTGAGAATTTTTAAAAAAGGATTTCAAAAAAAAATCTTAGTAGATAATAAATATATTGATAGATATATAAAATTCATCATTAAAGAATCAATTTGATATTATATATGAACATTAGGATAAATAAAGAGATTAGTGGCGTAGTCAGTCAGATCAGTGTGGGTTCGATTCCCATTCGAAGAAAAGGTAACGAAATGCAATACCTCCAGAATTCGCCCAAAAGTGGGAAGGAAGTGTCTTAATGGAAACAGAATGTCTTAACACTATGTTCCCAGGGTCCTTCTGCTTACATTGGTATGATTACAGTGTAAAGCTAAAAAACTACAAAATGTTCGTACTTACAGGTGGTCACTTGGTATTTAAGTAAAGCTATAAAATTAATAAACTTATTATAGCAATATTTATAGAAACAGTTGAGAACGTAAAGACATGTATTTAAATGATTTCATCTCATTTTTTTATTCAATACCTCAATAACCGACATCATCAAGGCGCATTGGCACAAGCATGTGGCTATGACGCGACGGTTGCGGGTTCGTTTCTTACTTGGGGAAACGAATTATTATTTATTAATATTTTCATTTCTTTGAGTTGATCTCCGACATGCAATACCCCGAAAATGATTCGGAAAGTAGATAAGGGAGTGTCTTAACACTAGGTTCCCTCTGCCTAACCTGCTATATACGGGATACAGCGTGAAGCTTCAACACGGATTCAACACAAATCTTTTGCCGTTTAAAAAAACCATAATAAACAAACACTTTTTGCTTGGTCACGGTAAGTATTTGTGACAAGGAAGAGATAAAAAACAAGGTTGAAACGGATCAGTGGTTCGATTGAGAGATGAGCGGCGATCAAGGAAAACGAAGAAAACAATACGTTTTTGGTTAACCTTAAACTTTTTTTTTTAAATAAATACAGAATCCACTTAGTAACCAATAAGGAAATTGAAGTGGGTTTATAGAATTTAATGGACCATAAACCGAGAAGAGAACAACAAATGTGAAAAATTAAAGTGGACTGTTCGTGAAAAATCTTTTTATGAAATAAGAAGATATAGAGTTAAAGCTTGGGGCCAGTCGTGGCGCAGGGCAAGGTGTGTGACTGTAACTACGATTGGTTGTGGGTTCGATCTTTACTCGAGGAAATATTCATTTAAATTTATATTTTCATTTCTTCACAAGCAATGCTTCAAGAATTTGACGAAAAATGGGGAACGGAGTCTTCAAATTAGGTTAACTGATTGTTAAAACACTACGCGTACTACAGCGTGACAACACTACAGGGAAAAGCTGATATTGATAGAGTTAAAAAATATCGATTATTTAGAAAAAACAAACTAAAAATATAAAATTGTTAAACATACTAATCACTCAATGAACATTTTAATATATCTTAATTGTGAAATATTGATAACTTATAAAAATATGGGCATTATTTTTTTTTTATTCTCTATTATAAGAAATATAATTTTATCCACTTTTTGCCCGAATCCAAGACATTGCAAGACAACGGAGAAATGAAAATAATGCATTCCCCTAGTGGGGTAAGAACCCATAATCATCACGTTTACAGTCAGACGCTGCCACTATGCCACGATGGTGCAATAAATTGCAATTGTCTTGAAATGTAATATGATTGAATGGGCATTCTTTGATATATAATGTTTATAGAGAGTAGAAAATTTGATATCAGGCCGTCTTGGTACAGTGGTATAAGCGTGTCACTGTAAACACGTAGGTTTTGAATTCGATTCCCACTCGGAGAATTTCTTCGCTCTACCAACAAGGCAAAACGCACTGCCTCGAAACCTCGACGGATAATGAGAAACGGAGTGTCTTAACACTAGGTTCCCTCCACCTACCCTGCTACAAGCGGGATACGGCGTGAAACGTGAAAAAAAAAACCAACAGTAAATTCAAAGCATGCCACCTTGTACATTAAAAGCCATTGAAAATCAAGGTCTTGCAAAATCCATCGTAAAATCAAATGGCCATACATTTAATATAAGATGCATCTTGTAACCTCAATATCGAGCTGATGTAGTGCAGATTTCTGTTGCAGTAAATATTTTACGGTAATAAAACGTTACTTGAATTTTGAAGATCGTATTGCTATTCTAACAAAGGAACCCTGATTTATAAAGATTTTTTTTTTTTAGCCGACGACTGTATTTTTTTTTATGTTTGTTACCTCAGAACTTTTGACTGGGTGAACCGATTTTGATATTTTATTTTTAATTTGAAAGCTATTTTTTTTTAGTTCCCATTTTTTTTAATTTCATTTCTGACAATGCTATCTATGAGAAAATCACATATGTCTTAAATTTACATTAGGAATGTGAGACTAATACCTCAATATCGCGCCAACCGATTCCGATGTTTCTTTTTTTATTTGAAAGGATACACTTCAAGGATAGTTTAGTGAACATTTGGTTAGGTTCTGATAACGGGATCCTGTTGAAATTGAACATGTTTGTTTTTTTTTTGGTAAAAAATATAATTGTACTGTAATAGTTACAAAGAAAAACGTTGTTGCAATTGGTGTCAAAAGCTTCAAAGAAGAGAATGTTGTCATTTGCAACCGAATCCAAAAAAGAGAGAGGTTCCCAATTCGCCCGCATATTTTTTATGTTTGTTCTTGTCGATATGCCAAAATGTTAGAATGCACAATAATATCTAATTAAGTTTCAAGTTTTATATAGGACATGCACTAACTTGCGAAGCATCCTTTTTTTGAGTAGACCACTCATCACTTAAAATCATAAAATAAATTTAAACAACGAACTGAAAGGTAAAAAATAATTTTACATAATGTAAAACGTAGTTTGATTTTGTTAAACAAAAATAATTAAAAAAGATTTTGTACCTTTGAAGTCGGTGTCAAGCTAATACTATAACAGCCTTACTAAAATATCGAATTAGTTAGTTAGTTTTACTTGGCACCGACTTCAAAATTATAAAATCTTTTTTTTAGTTTCTTAGTTTATATTTAGTTAGATTTTTTTACTTTTTATTTATTTTTTTAGTTTCACACTGTATCCCGCATATAATTGGGTAGGCAGAATGAGAATCTACTGTTAAGACACTCCGTTCCCCACTTTTCGCAAAATTTTTGGTGGATGGCGGTTTTTTATGTTTTATCGACGAATGAGAAAAAAAATATAAATTAAAACAATTGACGTCAAGTAAACCGTTAAGCTTCAACAAATTAACTGAAGATAATATAATAAAAAAATAACTTGAGTGGATATTTCGTTAAATAAGATATAGTAAAGTTTTACTTTACTATTAGTCCAGTAATAGAGGCCAGTCGTGGCGCAGGGGCTCAAAGTGTGACTGTAAACACGACAGGTTGTGGATTCGATACCCACTCGAAGAAAAGAAATAATTATTATATAAATAAATTTATATTCCAATTCTTCGTTCTGGTATCGAGGCAACTCAACACGCAATGCCTTCAGAATCTGGCGGAA
This sequence comes from Heliconius erato x Heliconius himera, assembly GCA_013421005.1. Classification (NCBI taxonomy): domain Eukaryota; kingdom Metazoa; phylum Arthropoda; class Insecta; order Lepidoptera; family Nymphalidae; genus Heliconius; species Heliconius erato x Heliconius himera. Next base: position 13,069 of record JAATLQ010035286.1, read on the forward strand.
AGTGGGGGACGGCATGTCATAACACTAGTTTCCCCCCTATCCTGCTGAGTGCGGGATACAGCGTGAAGGTGATTTAATTATATAAATATATTTGGCATGTACATTAAAAAAAATTAGAATGATTTTGTTTTCAATATAATAAAGAACGGATTTTTTATAGTTAGCAGAAATAGCAGCAGCAGTGAGTAACGAGGCCGGTCGTGGCGCAGTGGCACGACGTGTGACTGTAAAACCGAGTGGTTGTGGGTTCGATCAACACTCGAGGAGATGAAATATTTACTTACTTTCCATTTCTTCGCTCTGATGTCGAGTCTAAGCGCGGCGTTAAGTTCTGCCACTCAACAAGCAATGCCTCTAGAATTCGGCAGATAGTGGGGAACGGAGTGTCTTAACACAAGGTTCCCTCTGCCTACCTTGCTGTGTGCGGGATACAGCGTGAAGCTGATTTATGATTTATTTATTTAGTGAGTATCGTTTTATTTTTCTTGAAATTATTAATGAAGTGAACACGACTACTGTGGGTTCCACGGGAAACATTATTTCGGTATAGTTTTTGGTCTCACCGTCTATCTTCGACATATACTCGCCGATTAAAAAAAGAGATATAAATGTAAGTGACATATTAGTAACTTTTCTATGCCTGTCCAGGTAAATATAAAATGTGTAAGTAGGCAAAGGGAACCTACTGCTAGGACACTCCGTTCCTCACATTTCACCGAATCGCCGAGGCAGTGCGTGTTGAGTGGCGGAACTAAAAGCTGAGCTAGTGGTGGTGCCAGAGCGAAGAAATTAAAATATTAATTAATAAATAATACTTCATTCCCTCGATGGGGAATCGAACCACAATACAGTCTATTTCTATATATGTCCGTTGCTATATAAATCAATATTAATCATGGTCCTGATTATAATTAATATTGGAAACATTTTTCTTAAGAACAGTTAAGAAATCTTTGAAAATAGCTATAATCTAGTCTTGCTTTAAAAAATTCTAAATAAGTTTATACACACATATACATACATAGTTTGCTGCATCAGGCACGTTCGCTCGGTGAGTCACGTTTAACCCAAAACATAAGCTACCAGGCTTTCATAAACCATCAGGCGATATATAGCTTGTGAATGTATGAAAGTGAATTAATTCCCTTTCAGCCACTACTACTTTCTACTCACCTCATACTCTGTACTAAAAACATCCTATACTAAGATATTGATTTCAATTTTCGTTATAAATTATGTCTAAATATTTTCAATTATATCAACTTGTTTATATTGTCTGAAATAAGATAAAAATATGAAAAAAAAACGACATATATTTCACTGTGTGAACCAATTTTGATGATTCTTTTTTTATTTGAAAGCTAGTACTTCCCGTGTGAGCCCATTTCAATTTGGTCCATTTCTGACAATGTCTTAAACTCACATAAGACTTTAATTTAAAAATAAAACCGATAGTATAGTTTGGTGACACTTTGTTTAAGTTCTGATTATGGAATCCAGCTGAAATTAAACAGGTTGGTTTTTATGGTAAAAATATAACTGTACTGTAATAGTTACAAGGAGAAACATTGTTAAAATTGGCGAACCACGAATTACTTTTCGTCAGAAGTGAGATTCTTCAGCGTTGCATTTCTTGGCAACCAACTTAGAAAAAGGGAGAGGTTCCCAATTCACCCCCAAGTGTTAGTTTTGCACAAAAATAATACCTAATTAAGATTAAAGTTTTATTTATATAGGACAACCACTACCTCAGTGGCGTGGCTGGGGGGGTGCGAGCGGTGCAGTCGCACCGGGCATCAAAAGGAAAGGGGCATCAAAGTCTACTAATTTTGTTAGTCAAAAAGCGCGTAATGTCCTTTTTTAAATCTTTGCAATAATTTTTACCAAAATCAAATGTTATAACTTATATATAGTTATTATAGTTTTGAAACAATAAAAAATTATATATCTACTCTACTGTATTTTGAAATCTGAAATTATTTTGACCATTTTAAAGGGCATCAAGTCCTAAGCTGCACCAGGCAGCAAATACCCTAGCTTCGCCACTGCACTACCTACCTACTCGTTTGAGAGGCATCCTTATAAGGTTTACCCATCCCATAAGATAGTAAAATAAATTATTTTTTATTAATTATTTACAATTAAGTAAATAAATAGCTTCAGAATAATTCCCAAATAGCAGGGTAGGCAGAGGGAACCTAGTTTTAAGACATTGTTCTTTATCCACGGCCCCACTACAGGGACATTGCATGTTAAGTAACGGAACTTAACGCAGCGACGAGTACGAGTTTAATAAAGTAATTAAAATAATAAAAACATGTGATCAATACAAGTTTTAATTGTATATTATTTTGTATTTCGTTGAAAATTGCAAAAATCATAGACACTTTTTGTAGAATTATTTTATTTATTTATTAATGATTTACTTTTCTTTTCTGCTTTTTTTCTTTCATATTCTTGGTACAGAGCAACACAGCAAGTCACGTTTAACCCAAAACATGAGGTACTAGGCAATCATCAATTATTTGGAGATATGTTCAGGGGGTGCACCTCCCTTATGCATCATCCCACTTTTACCACGACTCCGATGAATTTTCCATCTTGTTTATATTTCTATCTCGTTTCAACATATGAAAACAATAAATACAGTGTGTGTGTGTGTGAGGCCAGTCGTGGTGCAGAGGCACAAAGTGTGACTGTAAAATCGACTGGTTGTGGGTTCGATCCCCACTCGAGGAAATGAAATATTTACTTACATTTATATTTTCATTTCTTCGTTCTGGTGTCCAGGCGAAGCGCGGCGTTGAGTTCTGCCATTCAACACCCAATGCCTTCAGAATTTGGAGGAAAGTTGATAAAAAAAGTGATGAATGCCTTGACACAAGAAGAAGAAGAAGAAAAATGGATAATTATTATTGAGAAAAATATAGTTTTACCTTATCTATTGGGGAACAGAGTGTCTTAACACTTGGTTCCCTCTGCCTATCCTGCTGTGTGCGGGATACAGCGTGAAGCTGATTTATTTGATTTTTATTTACATTTTAAGGTTGCCTGGAAGAGATCGCTTATAGCGATAAGGCCCCCTGCTGTACATTTTCTTCTATTTCTTTATGTTTCTTTTATTTACTTATTTTGTATTTTTGTGGTGTACAATAAAGCATATTATTATTATTATTATATTAGATTCACACCACCGAATGTCTCTATAAAATAAAAGTGTACGGATGATGCTTAAATGCCTTAAGAAAATAAAATATGATTTGAGACCATCGTAGCTCAGGGGCACACACAAGCATGCACCTAAACGCGACGGTTTTGGATTCGATTCCCGTTATTTACTAAAAATTTTTACCTTGCTATATACGGGATGTATGGAGTTGATACAATTTCATTGATAGTGATTAGAAATACAATAAAAAAATATACTTTATCGTTTAAAGGTTGATGATTGATTGATTCTGATTATTATAAAGTTCGCTAAAATCGGTTGCAAGTCACGTTTAACCCAAAACATGAGGTACTAGGCAATCATAAATTATTTGAAGATATACTCGTATGCACCCCCTTATCTCCATTATGCACCATCCCACTTTTACCACGAGTCACACCGAATTTTCCATCTCGCCCATACATATATAAATATGCAATATTCCTATCTCGTTTTAACATATGAAAACTACCAATACTTTATGAATGTATCATGTTTTCATTGTAAACGTCAAGATTTTTTTTAGCTTGACGCTATATCCCGCATATATCAGAGTAGGCAGAGAGAGCCTAGCGATAAGACACTTCCCTCTCCCCTTTCCCATTTCTCATCCCTCTCTTCTCCCTTTCCTCTTTCAAATCCTCGGTCAGGGTCACGTTGTACAGTTCCGCCACTCATCATCACAAATCTTTAAATGTCGTATGTATGTGCATGGAAAGAACAGAAGGGCGTGTCTTAACTCTTAATTAATCTTAATCTTTTTTTTATTTTTTCACCATGTAAGTTGCTGTATAATTTATTAAAACAAGAGATATAATTTACATGAGGCCAGTCGCTCACTGACTAAAAGCAAACAATTATAATATGAAAACTGCAAGGTTACATTTATCGAAAATTCAATCGTCTCTATCAACATCGTCTCTATCGTCTATCAAAAAGAAACACTATGGAAAAAAAATAATAAAAAAATCTTTGCATAATCACCACATTAGTAGGATCTACAAAATTCTTATTTCATAAAATACACTGCAGAACGACCCATTCAACCTTCAAATACCATTTTTTTTCAGCTTCACGCTGTATCCCGCACACAGCAGGGTAGGCAGACGGAACCTAGTGTTAGGACACTCCGTACCCCACTTTCCGCCAATTTCTGGAGGCATTGCGAGTTGAGTGGCGGAACTCGATGCCGCGTTTTCCCCTCGACACCAGAGCGAAAAATGTAAATATAAATAAATATTTCATTTGCTCGAGTGGGGATCGAACCCACAACCAGTCGATTTACACGCACACTTTATGCCCTTGCACCATGACTGGCCTCAAATACCAATTTTGACCACATTATAAAGTACAAGTTACGTGTTTTATGTAAGACAAAATAACCTAAAAAAAATAAATGATATACAGAAAACCGCTCAAGTGCAAGTCAGATCTGCCCACCGAGGATTCCGAATCTATTTCAGGATTTTAAGTCAACGGGAAGTACACAACTTATAAAAGTTGAGAAACTTAGGGATTACGCTCTCATTTTTTCGAAATCGCCGTTTTTATTTTTTTATCTACTCATTGTAAGTCACGTTTTAACCAAAATATAAATTATCAGGATGTTAGAAACCAGCAAGAGATCTAACACCACCTCGTACCCATCCCATCGACTGATTTTTGCTTTGCATCCTACTCTTGCGTCCTGCATAGATATATTAATTTCTACTTTTCCGTAATATCTTCAAAAGAAGATATTTCGGACGGGTTATTAAATAACTTAATAATGTCACACAATATGTTGATATAAATCAACATATTATGTGGCTTTGAGGCCAGTCGTGGCGCAGCGGCACGAGGTGTGACTGTGAAACCGACTGGTTGTGGGTTCGATCCCCACTCGGGGAGATGAAATATTTACTTAAATTTATATTTCCATTTCTTCGCTCTGGTGTCGAGGTTAAGCGCGGCGTTGAGTTCTGCCACTCAACACGCAATACCGCCAGAATTCGGCAGAAAGTGGGGAACGGAGTGTCTTAACACTAGGTTCCCTCTGCCTACCCTGCTGTGTGCGGGATACAGCGTGAAGCTAATAAAAAAAAAATAAGTTTATTATTGCAGCACCACAGACGCTAGAAAAGTCAAGTCATAAAAATGGAGGGAAAGCTAATACTTCTTAGCAATTATCCTTAATAACTGGATTCAACAATATCCAAACCTTAAGAAAGCATGTTTCATTATCTAGTGCAAGTATAAAAAAAAAGAAATATCCGAAGGTGGGACGAGGGTCGGAGCCATCGGTGGCCACGACTCCAGAGAGAGAAACCTCCTCACAATAGCGCAGTGTCAAGTAAAACTGCCTTCTGCATCCGGTTCTTGATCCAACGGCTAATGGCATATGGCATTTTAAAAAAGAAAACTGCTGGTGCATTAAAATACTGTAAGAATTTTAAACATGTTCTTTATTTATATCATATGCTATTAAAATTAAATATACATTATCTTACCTTCACGCTTCATGAAATTTGTGTATTAAAATAACTAAATCTGACTTTAGATTTCCAAAAATAAAAACAATTCAGCCACTTTAAGGATAATATAACTTTTAATTATTTGTTTTTTTTTCTCATACAATATAAAATATACATTTTCTTACCTTCACGCTTCATGAAATTTGTGTATTAAAATAACTAAATCTGACTTTAAATTTCCAAAAATAAAAACAACCACTTTAAAGATTATCTAACAAATTTAAAAATATTTTTACATAACTTTTGAAATAATTTGAAAGACAATACGAGTTAAATAAAATATATATTAAAAAAACACGTGGTCAATAGAAGTTGCTAGTTTTATATTATTTGTATTTTTTCATGGAATTATATTATAAATAATAATATAATTTTAATTTCTTAAGATAAGTTTTTTTTCAGCTTCGCGTAGTTTTCCGCATGTAGCAGGACAGGCAGAGAAGCCTAGTGTTAAATCACTCCGGTCCCATTTTCCAAATTCTGAAGGCATTGCGTGTTAAGTTTGCGGAACTCAGCCCCGCGCTTCACCTCTGACACCAGAGCGAAAGAATGAAAATATCCTCTTATTTCCTCGATTGGGAATCGAACCCAGAACCTGTCTCGTTTACAGCCAACAAGATTGTGCCCCTTCGCCGCAACTGGCCTTCTATATATTAAATACTTTCTCGTTGAAAGGTTGGTTGAATAAAACATAAAATAAAACAAATGAAATTCACTGAAATCGTTGCAACTCAGCAAGTCACGTTTAACCCAAAACATGAGGTACTAGGCAATCATAAATTATTTGGAGACATCCCACTTTTACCACGAGTGCAGGGTCCCCTGAATTTTCCATCTCGCCCATACATACATACATTTGTAATATCCCCATCTCGTTTTAACATATGAAAACTATGAATACAGAGTGAATACACTATATTTTTCAAAGATTGCTTGAAATGTTGCACTCAGTATCGATAGTAAATTTAAACCATCATGGCCCAGTGGTGGCAGCTATCTATTACTGTGAGTTCCATTCTAGGAAATGATGATATTTGATTTTTTTTTCATTTCTTTGGTCCAAGTTGCGCTTTGCGATTCAACTGGTTAAGATTTTTGATATTTTTTTTTAAAGTTTATTTTGTAAAGAAAAATATTTATTTGAAAACGTATAAAAATTTGAACGTCGCGGGATTTGAACCTGTGCCTTTTGGAGGGTTTGCAAATAGGAAAATAGAGAACAGTGGTGTTTTGATTTTTAATGTCTTTTATCCATCCTTCTAATTACTGTATAAAAATGTCATTGAGATCAAGATTATATTTATAAATATTAGTATAAGAAATTGAACGTCGGAGTATTTGAACTAGCACCACTTGAAAGCTCTGAAATTGAGCCTCTACGTCGAAATTCTTATACAAACTTACTAACGTAAAGTTATACTTTTGAATGTATATATATGTTTAATAAAAAAAATGTATAAAATAAGACAACTATAGAACTAGAACTATATAAAATATACTTACTTACTGGTAAAACATATTCATTCCTCACTAATAAATATACAAACATTGCAGGGTCACGTTTATTGACAACCCAAGCCACCAAGGTATCATAAGCCCGTAGGAAAGTTCAAACTCTCATATTATTAAGACTTACCTATTAAAAAACAAATCCGTTACACGCTGTCTCTCGCTCACAGCAGGGTAGGAGGGAATCTAGTGTTAAGACACTCCGTCTCCTACTTTACGCCGACACATTGCGTGTTGAGTGGCGGAACTCAACGCCGCGCTTTGCCTCTACACCAGAGCGAAAAAAATATATTTTAATTTAAAAAAATATTTCATTTCCTTGATTGGAAATCGAACCCACAACAACAAACTCGATATTGCAGTCAAAATTCATCAATTTATAAAATGATTGAAATAAAACAATCATTATATATATATGTATATATTCCAGTAGGAACCTACTATATAAGATTAAGAAATGTTCTTAGTTTAAAATGTTTATGCAAGAAAAAAAGCTTAAAAAGCTCGTTGATATCTTAATCTTCAGTTTAGAGTAAACGTTTACAATTTAAAAATGTAGTTTACGAGTATAGAAAAATATAGAGAAAGAGTGTCCGATCAAAATGTCTTATATAGCTTTACTTTAAATAAAAAAAAAACATTTTAAATATTGTCAAAAAAATATTGGTTCTCAATCAATAAAAGTGTATTTAAGTAAATATTTTCATAACACTAAATAAAGTTAATGGAAAATCTAAACAAAGAAATAGTTCTATTATTTGTCCCGAAAAATTTTAATTGTTAATTACAATATTGGTTCTTCTACCCAAAATAAAGTAAATCAAAACCGTAACATCAAATAATAAATTTTAATAAAAGCCTTCCATTTTAGTAAACCAATTTCCTTTAAAAATTTATATACTTTTAAATTATATTTTAAACCTATTTTTTAACATTTTATTTCGTTCACATTAAATTAGAATAAATATATAAAAAAAAGTTAATAATATAAAAAAAATAAATAAAAAAAAGTGCTTATAAAATAATAGTCCAATCAAAATTGAACTGGCGATAACTAGTTTATATTTATTTAAAAATAATTAAAAAAAAATACGTAAATTTGAAAATACGTCGTGAAAATAACAACAGCGTACGTACTGCCTAGAAGTCACGTTTTACCCAAAATATAAGTACCACGATATCATGAACCAGCAAGAGATGCACCACCCCCTTATTCACCCATCCCATCGGAATCATCCCATGCATACTACAAATATATAGATATATATTTATTTCTACTTTCCTCTTATATTTTGTTATGTACTCGTCTCTTTTCAGCATTAGAAATAAAGTGTCACATGAAGGGTCTTTCATCGCCATAGGGCTGTAATTGAAAATGTTTTGAAATTAATAAAAATACGAATTAAATTAAAAATTATATAATTTACTTATAATAAAAAACCACCCTTCACGCTTTCCATAGCAAGGTTTCATTCATTAAGAAAGAACCTATCAGGACACCATTCCGTTTTTCGTTTTTCGCCCAGACTCGAGAGGATGAAAAAATATGAAAAAAGAAATTTCTCTATATAGAAATCGATCCCACAACCCTCGAGGAAGACGGCAAATAAAGCACGTGCGCAAATCGGAACTTCCCTACATGAACCGCAACAGAAAATTTGGCAACACTGAAATAAATAAAAAAAATTACCTTATTTTTTCGTTTTATTAAAATCAACGTCTATTATTTTAAATTTTTACAATAAAAAATATTGAGTACATCATATTATTTATTACACCATGTTTAAAACAAATTCAAACAAAAACAAAATGAAACAAAACAATTGGCAAAGATCCATATTATCTGAAGGATGATATACACGATCATTTATGAAGGGGATGCCCCGAACACTTCTAACTAACCAACCATTCAAACGAACCATTCATCCATATTAACTACAAAATCACGTTTCGCCACAACACGAGATACCAAGCAATCATAAACTGGTAAAAGATGTGCCACTACTTATTCGACTACACTATTTATTCGACTCCCTATATTTTGGTATATTTCCTAGTCCACATACAACGAGTGAAATCTTGACATATGTTTACGTTTAATAAAAAAAATATTAATACTGTTTCTTTATTTTTAATTCTCTCTACCACTCCAATATAAACCTAAACATATAATAAAATTGTAACTGATCTTTGTCTGTTGTACACCGAAGATATTTGAGAAAATCTATTTTTTATCTATATAATAGAACCTAAAACAATGATTTTATTATTTTTTTTTTACTATTTATCAGTTTCTCTGTGCATTTGTTCACGCTAATCTCACAATCGGCTCAAACCATTTAAATGCAGTTTTCACTTTTTTATTTTAGCAAACTACCCTACACTAGGTATTTTGTTTATTTCATTTCAATCGGTTTTAGGTGATGGATTTGGTGGCAACTACACAGTTGGTTAGTTCAGATTAGTATAAGATACCACACTCCAGTATTCTGTGGTAAATGGGGAACGGAGTGTCTTAACACTAGGTTCCCTCTGTCTTCCGTTCTGTGTGCGTGATACAGCGTGAAACTGGTTTTTTTTATTCTCTATGGCATTATTTTTGTAGTAGGCGGTCCTTTTTCCTTTATTTATCTTTAGCGATTTTCAATTAAAATCCAATAATTACTATCTATCTGAAATCTAGATACAGTTCATTTATTGATGATTTTAATATTTTTTTTGATAGAGTTTAAAAACAACCTTATTAATTTGAATAGTATCTATCAATGTCAGTGCTGTAATAATTTTTCTATTATGTTATAATTAAGGACAAAAATAACTTTTTAATTTTTAACTGTGAAAGGAGGATGTTATTAATTCGACTGTATTTTTTTTGTTTGTTACTTCAGATTTTTTGACGAGGTGAACCGATTTTGATGATACTTTGAAAGGTGGTGCTTTCCGTGTGGTAAATTAAAGTCTTAAATTTGCATTATTGGACAACAGTGGAGGTAGCAAAACAACAGCATGCCTCATCTTGAGGAAGCGAAACGAAAAAAAGAATAGAATTTCAAATAAAGGTCGTCGTAGCGCACAAGCTTGCGACTGTAAACGCAACAAGTTATGGGTTCGTTTTCCGCTAAAGGAAATGAAATGTACAATATTTGCCTGTGCTCATAAATATTTCCTCGGCCTGGTAACGATTTAAAGCGCAGTGTTGATTTCCGTAACTCTATAGAGTGCCCTTATATTAGGTTCCCAGGTTCCTTTTACCTACCCTGCCATGTGCGGGATACAGCGTAAAATATAGAAGAGGTTAATCACAAATATTTCAATATCAAAGGTCCAAATTTCATTTCTTTATCGTTACTTTACGGTTTAAATACCCTCCCTCTGTTCCCTATACGTATAGGAATATAAATAAAATAAATAAACAACATATATTCAGATACTAGTATAACCAAAACAAATGCTACCAGGCCAAAAGAAATGATAAGAGGTATAAAATATATTTATGCACTTTCGCCCCTTTAACGCAATACAGAGTCACGTTTAACCAAAATATGAAGTACCAAGCTATCATAAATTTAAAAGATGTAAAAATGCTGCACTCACCCTTATTTCTAGTAAGGATCCTCCAACCTACCCTTTTGATCATCATAGCTGTGATTTTCTCGGGTTTTACTTATTTGTATCTCTTTTCCAATTTTTTATTTAACAATTTTTATCTTCACTTAAATTCAATAAAATTTTTATTTTTTTTTTTTTTTATCTATTTAGAGGCTGTTTTATGAAGCCGTCGTGACGAAACGTTACCGCGTATGACTATAAACGTGACGGTTGTGAGTTCGATTCCCAGTTGAGTAAATGAATTACATGACAAAATAATGCTTAGCTAAATTTGGGCATTTTAAATTTGGGTAGAAAATAGGTATCGAAATGTCTCAATACCGAGTTCCTTCTGCCTCCCTATTATATATGGCTAGTGTAGTAGTAGTAGTAGTAGCTAGCGTAAAGCTAAATTGAAAGAAGAAAATATATGAAATTAATTATTTTTCTGAAGTAATCTGAACTAATAAAGCCGGTGTGCATAAAATACATGTGTATGTATGAATGAAAACGGCATCTCATGATTGATCTCAGACTTGAAAGTGGTTAGAGCGGAATTAAAGCGGAAAGATGAACCCAATGAAAAAATTATAAAAAAAATCAACTTCACGCTGTATCCCGCACAAAGCAGAGTAGGCATAGGAAACCTAATGTTAAGACACTCCGTTCCCCACTTTCTGCCGAATTCTGGAGGTATTGCGTGTTGCGTGACAGTACTCAACGCTGCGCTTAGCCTCGACAACAGAGCGAAGAAATGGAAATATAAATTTAAGTAAATATTTCATCTCCTCGAGTGGGGATCGAACCCACAACCAGTCGGTTTTACAGTCACACTTCGTGCCACTGCGCCACAACTGGCCTCATCTGATAATACATTATATAACAAATTATTTATATTATTAAAACATATAAAAAAAAACTAACAGCTTGCTTATTATTTAATTACTCTTTTGCACATTTCATTAATAAATAAGTACTGAAAAAAGGACGTCAACCGCGTCACGTTTAAACCAAAACATGAGCTACCAGGCTATCAGATCCACACCAGAGGTTATTTCCAACCCTTATAATATTTCATCGCCTTTCAACGTAGGCTGCATACATACGATATAGGAATACGAATGTGTGGGAATCATAGTCCTTCTCTACTTCCCAGCCCGATCGACATCCGCAAACCGAGTCCCGCAGGGAACACCCTCTCGCCGTCGACATCGTCTCAAGCGGCCATAGTATCCTCTTTCGTACCCAACCGGTCGCTGTAAAGGCCAATGGGGCTGACAGCATTCACCCAATAATAAAAAAAACGGTCTTACTCTTTTCAGACTAAATTTCGGTACTAAATTTAATAAATAGTGTATGAAATTATTAGCACCGAAAAATTTACTCATGGAAAATAATAAAACGGATTTTATAAATTTTGAAATATCTAAATAAAATTGCCTAATGTCATGAGTATAAATATTTTACTACTCCACTCGAGTAAATGAGTCGAGGTACAAACCTCGACTCATTTACTCGAGTGTAAATCGAACCCACAACCTGTCGTATTTACAGTCACACGCGTGTGCTCCTGCGTCACGACTGGCCTAGTATTTCATTTCTTTATATAAAAACATTATAAAAAGTAGCGCTAAAATATAAATTTATTATAGAAAATCGTCGTATTGAAAGATAAAACAAAATATAATATGTTTTAACTATAATTGTATATTATTTACTTATCATTTAAAAATCTTAAATAGATGTTACAAAAAATGACTACTTTTATGTGGGAACAATATACATTTTTTTGTCTTAAAATATCTTGGTTTTTTTTTCCAAAAGAAACAATAGAATTATATTTATTTAAAAGAAAAGATTAAAATATCATATAAATAAAAATAAATCTTTTAAATGGGTACCCACAACAATACCACTACCACCAATGGCTTTCATATTAGCGACATACCCGCCGTGTTTACAGTTAATCACGTCCTAAATTCCCGTTCAATGACGTCAATAGAGCAATAAAATAAATTAAAAAAAAATTACAAAATTAGAAAAATGTAAAATGTATGTAGAAAAAATATAACTGAATTATGGACAAAAACATAATAAACAGCTAGCTGTAGTGTAGTTTTAGACGTATTGCGTACGTTGGCCTTGTCTTTTTCCATAAAAAAAAATATATTAAAAAAAAACAGTTACTGTTCCACTAAATAATTTATTATCAAAAAAATATATTAGTATAAATATGTACGAAGATAGAAAAAAGCAAATGGAAGATAAGACAGAATAAAGTAAAGAAGTGGAAGATAACTTCTTTTTTTTTAAATGGGGACCATAATATATAAGTTTTAATTACAATATGTGTTATATATTATAATTGTTATAATTCCATAATATATAGAAAATAATTTGACAAACCATCTATTTACAGCTAAATTTTTTAACGTAATTTTTTACGTTTTTTAACGTCCGTAATTTATATAAAATAGTTCATTTAATAATCACAGTAATATTGTTAGTGATATTATAAAAGTTTCGAAAGTAACTGTCTATCTGTCTGTCTGTCTGTCTGTGACGCAATTACCGCCAAACCTCTGATCCGATTGTGACAAAATTTTATATAGAGATAGTTGAGGATCTTGGAATGAACATTGGATACTTTTTTTTCATATTTACAAATATGAGAAAAAATTTAAATAAATATTTTCGATATATAGATTTAGTAATATTACATTACAATATAATATCTTTCTATTGGATTATTTATCTGACATGTTAATTTATTGATAGTATATCCGATACATTACAATTTTTTTATTGGTTTTTGCAAGAATTCCTTTGTTTTAAGAAAAAATGGCTCAAAGTAGGCTCCCTGAACGCTTGCATGGCATGCACTGACTCAACCTTATGAGACACATAAAAACAATGTTCTACAAAAAAATGCTCTTTAAAAAATGTAATTTTACTTATGTCTTATTTTGATTAGTTAAGCTTATATTTTCTTACTAATCCTATTGAAAATTGAAAATTAAAAATCAAATCAAATCAGCTTCCCAGCGCTGTATGCGCCGAGTTCTGGCATTGCGTGTTGAGTGATGGAACTCAACGCCGCGCTTTGCCTCGACACCAGAGCGAAGAAATGAAAATATAAATGTAAATAAATATTTTATTTCCTCGAGTGAGGATCGAACCCACAACCAGTCGAAATCTGAAAATAATTTCATAAATATTACGAAGTAGTAACTTTATAAATCATTAGTTCCCCTCTGTTAGTTTAAGTTAATTACTATTCTTGTTTTTAAGAGCACAATAGCAGTTTGTTTCTCACACAAGACAGTAAATTGAATTCACACTTAAAAAATAAATCAAATTTTAAGAATTATCAATCAAATATTTGTGTTCATATAGAAAATGGAAAATGTATTCAACATTTTAAATAAAACTATTTTAACCGGATTAATCGCGTATATTTTGTACTTTTATACATTTTTGGAAACCCGACGTTTCGAACACTTTGCAGTAGTCCGTGGTCACGGGTAGACTGAGGTGGCATTCGTCTGTCAGTTGACATAATTATTATATCAAACTACCGCCAACGATTTCTTAATTGCCTCGCGTACTGCCCTGGATTCCTGCAGAATGAGCTGTTGGTATCTTGCCCTCTGGTATGGTGGGTTTGAGACTTCAATGATTTTAGGAGTGGGTCCCAGGTGGTAGAAAGCTTCCAGCCATCCTCTCTATTGAAATGATCTTTTTTGTGTATTTTTGGTAACCCATACAACTTTGGAGGTTTTACACAGCTAGGCACGAGAGATTTAATGTCAAGATGTAACGTTTTCGCGTGTTTTTTGATCAAATCGGATGTATTTTTAAGTATTTTTGTTGTAGGGTCTTTATCAAAAAAGATGTACCTTTTCGACCAATAGTCAGCCAAATCGATACGCCGACGTATAAACTGGCTCAACATGTCGCCAAAGTACTTTCTCCACTGCGTGGCCACACAACATCTTATGTCAGGGACTCTTACCATTTTGTTAGCGGACTGAAAGATCTTAAGTTAGCTAACAATGAAACCATGGTCAGTTTTGATGTCCAGTCGCTGTTCACCAGTATTCCCGTCAAGGACTGCATCAAGA
>JAATLQ010035287.1:0-28020 GCA_013421005.1 Heliconius erato x Heliconius himera
CCATATCTAATGTCATCACATATTTTGTTAAGTGTTGTCACTGTACTATGGCCAGGACGGAAGCCGGATTGGAAAGAGGACAGGATATTGTTTTTATATAGGAACAGGTATAACTGGTCGTGCACAATGCGTTCAAGTACTTTGGAAAGGAAAGGAAGTATGGAAATTGGACGATAGTTTGAAAAGGAAGTGGGGTTGGATATTTTTGGAATAGGGATCACTAGTGCATGACGCCAAGCGTCAGGAAATTCGCAAGAGGATAAGGAGCAGTTAAAAATGTGACATAATATAGGAAGAACTGAATTAAGGGTTAACAAGATCATGCGTCGGCTTACTATACAATTATATATTCCACCGAGTGATGATCAAACACACAATCATAGTTTTTACAATTCCACCGCGCCATGATGGTCTCGAATTTTAAAATTATAATTTAAAATACAATTATACATGACCATGGTGGTTATCAACAATACAAAATTGGATTTTTCTTATTAGTATAATTTAAGTAACGAATATAACAGAACTCTACTATAAACAACCCTTACAATTTTATTTAATAAAATTCTACCCAAAACCTAAGGAAATTACCGCCCGATAAGACTTATGTCTTGCCTACATAAAGTTTATACATGTTGTTTATTAAAAATAATATGGCCACAGTTAGACTCATGCCAACCGAAGGAACAAAAGAGTTTCGGAAGCGGATGCAGCACTACAGATCATATTCATACCGTAGACGATTTGATCGAAAAGTATGTCGAGTACAAAAACCCACTCTACGTAGCTTTTATTCATTACTAGAAACTTTTCGAATCTAAACAAAATATAAACGCAAAATATATAAATATTATGAAAAATATATAAATTGTACTAGTAATATTTATAGCTTTCAATAGAAATAAATCAAGATCTACACTGCAGCGTATAATAGGAAGGAAATGGGATAGAACGATATGTGAAATTTATGTTCACTCATGAAGGCCTCGAGTAAGTATATAAAGAGGCATACATAGAATATGGAAATGGATAAAGTAAAAGAATACTCTGAACAATTCTTAAT
Source organism: Heliconius erato x Heliconius himera (assembly GCA_013421005.1). NCBI lineage: Eukaryota > Metazoa > Arthropoda > Insecta > Lepidoptera > Nymphalidae > Heliconius > Heliconius erato x Heliconius himera. The sequence continues at coordinate 1,064 of JAATLQ010035287.1, forward strand.
ACAAATAAATTTAGATGTGAGGTCGGTCGTGGCGCAGAGGCACAAAGTGTGACTGTAAAATCGACTGATTGTGGGTTCAGTCCCCACTCGAGGAAGTGAAATATTTATTTATATTTATATTTTCATTTCTTCGCTCAGGTGTCGAGGTAAAGCGCGGTGTTGAGTTCCGCCACTACGCACGCAATGCCTCCAGAATTATTCGGAAAGTAGGGAACGGAGTGTCGAACGAGGTTCCCTTTGTCTACTCTGCTGTGTGCGGGATGCAGCGTGAAGCTGATAAAAAAAATTTGATTGTCTTTACGATTACATTAGGATCGTATATACGACGTCCTATAACTGACTGATCATTATTATATATATAATATGATCATTTTTTGATCTTTTGTTCAACTTTTTAGCATAAAAATATTTGATTTATTAAGTGGGTAGTTCGTTAATAAGTCGATTTTCCTTATATCTCCCTACCAACCTCAAAAAATTAATATATATTAAATATTGTATTATTTAAACATAATATGATTGTATTATAAAGCACAGGCAAGAGTAATTAAAAAACACCAAAATGTTAGTATCAAAATTACATAAGAAGTATAAGGGAGCACTAAGAGAGGATTCTCCGAAGTACTTTCAAGAACGATATACGACGAAATTTTACGCTTTAGAAACGTGAGGTCCAGGCAAATGAGGTCGTGGGTGACAATGTTATAAAAGGAAAATATTCCCATTTATTAAGTTAATCTTACACTACATTTAAGAAAAAAAGAACTGCATAACAAAGTAATAGTACACGGTAAATCAAAATAGTAGGAGGCCGTCATGGCGCAGGGGCACAAGTTATTTGTTTAATTCCCACTCGAGGGAATAAAATAATAAATATTTTCATTTCTTTGCTATGGTAACAGGGCAAAGCGCGGCGTTGAGTCCCGCCACTTAACACGGAAAATGAGAAACGGAAGTTTCTTACTGGAATATGGGGTTTCTTAACGCCACCTACCCTGGTTCCCTCTGCCTACCCTGCTATGCGCAGGATACAGCATGAAGTAAAATAAAAATAGCATTGAGTTAAATATAATCAGGATAACAAAGTTTGCCATAAAATGCTGACGAAATTAAAAAAACAATAAAAAGATAATTGTAAAAGCAAACATTCTGGGAGGCTACCGGAAAAGTAATAACATTAATTATAGATTGTAATACGATAAATAAAAATATTTACATCCACAATTTTTATTTATTAATCACACAATCACAGCAATCTGTACAAATCAGGTATGCTATACAATACCCAGCCATTGTATACTGAAGCATTCAGGCCTTTTCATTACATAATTTACCTAGGTAATAAATACAAGTCCCAAGAATAATTTACAGTAACTGCGTTTACACTGTTCGTGGGGCCAGTCGTGGCGCAGGGGCTCAAAGTGTGACTGTAAAACCGACTGGTTGTGTTAACAGTGATATTTGTAGGTTACTACAAAATATATAGATTTTCTGGAGATCCTACCCGAGAAAGATATATTTCATTCAATTTGGCATTTCTAAATGTGTAAAATCTTATGAATGGAATGTTAGATTTTAATAATTCCAGGAGCAAAATGCTGGTATTTAAAACAGTCTTGAATATGAAATTATTTATTGTGATAAGGACTAAAACAAAAGGTAATGGATAATGGGATAATGTGGTCTAATTATGGTCGGCATTTCTATGTACTATTAAACTATAAAAAAGTAGTAACTACAAAACTACAATACCGAGTCATATGATATCTCAAAGATTTTTGTTGTAGTTTTTCGTTACATCTTCTACAGTTTCTGCAACTTATGCGATGAATAGATAACTATTCAAAATAATAGCTAGTTTAAATGAATTTGTAATGAATACAGATGGATATTAAACTCAGTGATAGAATAAAAGATCACAAAGCCTAAGACAGCGAGTCTCTAAAACTTTGAAATCTTTGTTATCTCAAAAAGATTTTATGTTAAAAAGGTTATAAATAAGTAACATAAAATAATATAAATATAAAGAAAATGTTTATTCAATTGATGAATAAATGTATTTATTATGAAGCAAAAGTTATATATTAAAATAACATTAGAGTACACAACATTTATAAAATATATTTATGCAAAATACTAACTTAGGCTAACTCTACATGTATATTCCAGATGTCGCACACAGCAGGGTAGGCAGAGGGAACTTAGTGTTAAGACACTCCGTTCTCCACTTTCTGCCGAATTCTGGAGGCATTGCGCGTTAAGTGGCAGAACTCAACGGCGTGCTTAACCTCGATACCAGAGAGAAGAAATGTAAATATCAATTTAAGTAAATATTTCATCTCCTGGAGTGGGGATAAAACCCACAACCAGTCGGTTTTACAGTCACACTTAGTGCCGCTGCGCCACGACTGGCCTCAAGTAGGTAAGTCTAATAATGTTATTATGGTACATAAAAGACGTGTTTAAAATAAATCATTCGAGTTGTTATTAAAAATAAGCAGTTAAATGTTATGTAAATAGGATAAGTGTAGGACATACGATTACAGACATAAAATAAAATATTCAGTTTAAATTACATTATTAACCTAGGCCTAAATTAATTTTGATTGACATCTTCATAATATAGATTACAAGGGTACAATATACCTTAACATTCCTAGCCTAAGAAAACCGACGGACTTCATAGGGCCTCTTGCCCTAATGAAATATTATTAAACTTTAACTTTGTATAGTTAATTTTAGACACAATTTCTAATTTTGCTCACTGTAATATAGTTGATAAGGAATTGCGTAAGGTATTCATAACAGTATCGTATTTCTGGGAATGATCAAACGATATTAACAAATTGAGTAATATGAACATGACGCAACTATATCGCAGCGTTCAGCGGAACTCAACGCCGTGCTTGGCCCGGACACCAGAACGAAGAAATTAATATTAAATACTAGCGGACCCGCGTAGCTTCGCCTGCTTGCTATACGAATATTTATAAAATAATTATGAGTTTTCAATAGGATTAGTAGGAAAATATATACCTAAATAATCAAAATAAGCCGAAAAAGAATGATAAGTAGAGAAAATTCTTATTATTACTCTTTTCCTTCTAATAATAGGTATGGATTTCACTTCCTCGAGTGGGAATTGAACCCACAACCTGGCGCGTTTACAGTCATATACTTGTGTTTTTGCGCTACGACTGGCCTGATGGGTGTAACTTTGTACATCTATATAAATATATTTTCGTTTTTCAGGACTAGTCAGAAATATAACACGGGAAATTTTGTTTTTATCATATAACTAGAGGGCGTGCGCGGCTTCGCCCGCTTATTAGGAGGGAATCCAAAAAAAACCACGAAACACGTGTTCAATAAAATATTTTTAACAGTCTGAATTTAAATTATTATAAAAATCGGTGGCAATTTAAAGATTTTTCCATATAAACTTTCAACCCCTTATTTGAACCCTTAGGGGGTGAATTCTTAAAAACCATGAAACACGTGTTCAATGAAATATTTTTAAGAGTCTGAATTTCTAATTTTATAAAAATCGGTACAGATTAAATTTTTTTTCCATACAAACTTTCAACCCCTATTTCATCCCTGTAGGGTTAAAATTTTTCAAATTCCCTTCTTAGTGGATGTCCAGAATATGAAAATAAACATCTGCCCAAATTTCACGTTTCTACCATCAGCGGTTACGGCTCTGCGTGCGTCTTACCTCAGTCAGTCAGCACAAGTCCTTTTATATATATAGATAAAATTTTAAAAACATTTGAATATGGTTAATAAAATGCGTAGCGATATATTTCTGCTATGAAATATAAATTTCTTGTTATTTTATGAAATAATTACAACAACATATGTTTAAATTTTAAACTTTTACCCTTCTACGCTAACGAATATTTTTGGTCCGTCAACTTTTACGTTGAACGCCTGTGGCTGAAATTTAATTAGGCTTATAATAATATCTAGTTGAGATAATGTTTATACAGATAGCCTTCGCTTAATTTAGAGTAGGATAAAATAGAAATGAAGCAGCAATTCGAGATTTAACAAAAATAACAGTAAGTATTTATATAAAAACACTTATTAGTGTGTTTGTAGGAACCAAAGCTACAATTGTGTTATATTCAATAGAATATGAGACAATTGTAGGATTGGTTCCTACAAGAATGAGATTATTCTTTATTTTTCCGCTGATGAAGTGCAGCGTTGAAGTTTTCTTCTCAACAAGAACAAACAAATTATCTGGCAACTCGAGAACCTAATTTTATTATTTAGAAAGAAAAGATTTCCTGGAATATTTTTTTTTGGATTGAGAATCCCTTATATAATTTAATTACATTCTATTTTTGTGTAATATTAATAATGTTTTGTTGCCAGTTGCCAGCGCTGGTGCTACATAAAACTGTAAGGAAAGATTCAAGCATAGCATAGCATTCAAGTGCTAGCATACCAGCACGTTTTTGTCCTGTTTAAGTATCATTTTCATACTATAAAAAAAATATATAATTTAAACCCTACAAGATGGTAAAGACGTGTTAATTATATTATATTATCATAATAATAAATACAAATATAAAACACTTAATCCTTATATACAATTCCTAGAAAATGTGTACTAAACCTAAAATAACATAATTAAAAAAAGAATTTTATTCAACATCTCAGTAGTACTAAAATGAAAATAGTAAAAGTTGCGTGGAAAATTAAGCAGTAGCGGTGTAGTTAGGGTTCAAGATTAAAATAATGTTTAAAATTCAAAATATTTCCATTTAATAATAAAATACGTGCGTAAATTTACTTTGTCATCCTACCAATAACGTCTTATTGAGAAACTTTATAATCTGTATATTTAATATTTAAGGTAAAACACCTCTGATAAATCATAAAAAAAATACTAATCTTTATATGTATCTTATTACTTTAAAAAGTTTTATAGAGGAAAAGAAAAACAATTTTCTCGATTAGATACCAAAAACATGTGAGCACTTCGTCGTTGTACTTTACTTTGAAGCCCTCATCATAAAGTAAAATGTTTAGTATAAGTTTAATAGGGTCTAACCCGCATCTAGTAGACACATTTTGTACGTCTGTAGTTATTTGAAGAGAAATTTATATATAGTAAATTTTTGTTAAAGCTATATAAATTACGTATTCCTTTATTTAATTATTATATAAGTTACCATTTATTAGGGTTCTGCAATTCAAAGCTAAAAACGGAATCCTTATCACTTTTTGATCATTTTGTTGTCCGTCTGTCAAGATAATTTATTTCGAGATTAATTGGTACTTTCCAATCAAGATGAAAATACTATACAGATCTATGGTCAGGATCAGAAGAAAATCAAGCTCTCTAATCTAAGTCAACGCAATCAAAAAATGATCGAAAAAATTGTTGCATTTTATATGAAATTCGCCGCATAATCAAAACCTGTACGATATTTCGCGAAGCTAAGTTATGAAATTTAGCACGAAGAGAGAACTTATAATACAAATATAGGAAAAAAGCTTTACAAATTTATATTTGTAGTTCATTTCATAAAAAATATGTTCTTGTGCCTGCTAACTTAAATTTGTCAAGTTTTATATTTTGAAATGAAACAATTCAAAAATATCCTCATAGATGGCGTTGAAATATTTGCGCCATCTGTTAGGCAACGCTTGGAACGCTTGCTGTTCCATGTTTGTTTCTGAAAAAAACCACGTCCGTTTTCAGTGAAATATACCTCGTATGAAATAGATGGCATCTCTTCACATTATATACAATTTAAAAGTGTACATCAATATATTTTTCTATTTTTTTTATCCTAGACATATAGTTTGCGAGTCTTAAGCTGAGCTTTCTATTTGTATGAGAGATCAATTAAAGATAGAGCTAACAATTATAAAAGAAATGCGATAGGATAAAGAAATGAAATATAATAAAATATATCATGGGAACGGAGTGTCTTACGGCACTAGGTTCCCTCTGCCTACCTTGCTGTGTGCGGGATACAGCGTGAAACTGATTTTTTATATAAAAAAAAACCACTTCAATTAAAGAAATAAAGACCATATAAAAAATGTTTTTTAAAAATATTCCATTAACTTGTAGAAAAATGATAAAAAAAAGTAGAAAAATAATACGCTGTGGCGTAATAGCACAGTAAGCGTTAGACGTGGCAGTTGTGGGTTCGATTCCCATTAGGAGAAATTATTTAATATTTACATTTTTTCGATCTTTTAACAAGAAAATCGCAGGGTTGAGTTCCGCCAAACAACACGCAACGTCTCGAAAATTCGGCGGAAAGTGTGGAACGGAATGTCTTAACACTATATTTCCTCTACCTATCCTTCTGTTTACGATATAAAACATGGAGATAACAAAAAAGATATATGAATAAATTAAAGATACAAAACAGAGGCCAGTTGTGGCGCAGTAGCACAAAGTGTGACTATAAAACCGACTGGTTGTGGGTTCGATCCCGACTCGAGGAGATGAAATATTTACTTAAATTAATATTTCTATTTCTTCGCTCTGGTGTCGAGGACAAGCGCGGCGTTGAGTTCTGCCACTCAACACGCAATGCCTCCAGAATTCGGCAGAAAGTGGAGAACGGAGTGTCTTAACACTAGGTTCCCTCTACCTACCCTGCAGTGTTCGGGATACAGCGTGAAGCTGATTTATTTATTTTTTATTTTTAATAAATAAATAATTACTATAATATAAAGTAACTTTAAACGTAGAGCTTAAATCTAAGCCGTTTAAAAGTTTTAGATTTCCAAACTATTTAACTATTTAAATTGCTGTTGCTTTCATTTTTAATTGAAAAGTTAAATTATAGTTTATGTCTTCTAATCTGTTTTTGTCTTTCTATGTCAACTATTGAAAACAAAATAACATAGCAACTAATAATTACTAAATACATTATTATGAGGCCAGTCGTGGCGCAGTGGCACAAAGTGTGACTGTAAAACCGACTGGTTGTGGGTTCTATCCCCACTCGAGGAGATGAAATATTTATTAAAATTTATAATTCCATTTCTTAGCTCAGGTGTCGAGGCAAAGCGCGGCGTTGAATTCTGCCACTGAGCACGCCATGCCTCCAGAATTCGGTAGAAAGTGGGGAACGGAGTGTCTTAACACTAGGTTCCATCTGCCTACCCTGCTGTGTGCGTGAAGCTAATTTATTTATTTTATTCATTTATTATTATTTGAGACATTTTTCTTTTATAAATTGAAATGAGATTAACTCAAAGCAGTCAGTCTACCACTACTGGATCCATGCATTTATAAATAAATGGCTGTAATTTTTTATCCTAATTATCAATATTGTGTCTTATTGTTATATTGTTTATAATTATTATGTCTTAAGTTAAATATAATCAACTATTTGGAATCTTGTCAAGCGAAATCGATTCTTACAAAAAAAAAGCTAAGTTTTTTAATAGAGTTTAAAATGATTAATAAGATTTAATGAACATATTCACAAAAAAATATATTCTTTATATTTAAAAATATATATTTCTAGCTCCATAAAAACACGAATTCCTACAAAACTATTATTCAATTTGTATTTACCTGCACGAAAATCAGTGGTTTTTTGTGAAAATCCTTTTGCCAGCTATAATTTACATAGTTTGACTATAGAATGAGTCTGTTGATAGATATTTACTTTGCACACATTCTGAAGCAAGTCACGTGCAGGGATTGGTTGATACGTGACCGAGGACAGGGAGCGTAGAATGATGTAGGAAAATGCTGTTTTTCCCTCGTAATGCCGATTGGGACCTAGATATCCATGCCCTTGTGAATTCAAATAGATGCCGACTGAAAGGAACATTTTAGGGTGAATTTTATTTCTTATCAGACTTGTGGTGCATATAGTAAATAATAAATATAATGATGTTATGATAAGCGAATAATGTTATGGAAAAATATTGAGAGAACATTCGTGGCGTGGTTTCGATTCCCACCCGAGGAAATTAAACATTTTATATTTTCGTTTCTTCGCTCTGGTGCCGAGGCAAAGCGCGGCGTTGAGTTAAGTAACTTGACGCTGCGCTTTGGACCGGTAGTTGCGGAGAAAAAAATAAAAAAAAAACTTTTTGGTGTGGCAATGGAACCCATAACCTGTCGTGTATACAGTTACACGCTTGTGCCCCTGCGACACGACTGTGCTATTTATGTAAATATATTATATAATTTGGATATAATATAAGAATGAGATTAAACGAATGAAGCAACGTGTAGATCGCTATTAATCCTATATGCTAGATAAAGCATTTAACTGAAAACAAAGATTCATTAATTTGCATAGAACTTGATACGAAGTATCTTTACACACAGTGGGTGACTATAAAAAGTTTATACTGCATTAACAATTGATGCCTAGTTACAATTAATTAATAATTTAAATCAAAATTAAATCAACGGCGTTGAGTTCCGCCACTCAACACGCAATGCCTCCAGAACTCGGCGGAAAGTGTGGAACAGTGTGTCTTAACAATAGGTTCACTCTGCCCACCCTGATGTGTGCGGGATACAGCGTGAAGCTGATTAATAATTAATAATTTAAATTTAATTTTAATCATAGTACTTAATCTTTATTTACATTATTAGATATTATTGAAGTTATTAATTTTTAATAAAATTCAAATTAATATTTATACTTGCCTAACTAATTATAAATCTATCACGTAAAATTTAGTTCGGCACTTTATACTTCATTTTCAAGTATTACATTATAATAATTTCATAACATGTTTTATTAAGCTAAAACTGGCTTTTGGCGTCAACATGACAAAAGTTTCAATGAAATTCATTAAATTTTGAACTACTTCTAAATATATCTGTACAAAAATTATATAAAAAGAACGTCAAAAACAAGTAACTATTTTACTGGCACGCAAAATTCCTTAAAATGATTGGTATATATAAGAATACGAAATAAGCTACAAAATAAGATATGCGATAGAAACATACACTTATAAATAAAAAAATAACAAACAAAGTCACACGTTGCTTTTTTCTATAAGTTGTTAATATTTTACATTCATATATTTAGTTATACAACAAAAACCCTTGAAAATAATAAATAAGATCATAAAATTATTCTTATTTTGGACAAAAAAAATCCTTGACTTTTTCCTTCTCTTCCTTCATTTTCCACCCGGAAAAAATAGATAAATAAATCTTTTATTTATAGCTCTTGTTCTTACAGAATTGATATGAATACGAATTGAAAGAACTGAGTGGCACAATTCGAGCGTGATGTTTATTTGAATGTTGCAGTTGTAAGTTCACATTGCATTTATAAAGGGAAAGAAATAAATGTTGAAATGTAGTTAATATGATTATTAAAATTTACTCTCTATATACAAAATTCTTTTCATACATGAGTGACTGATATATTGGAGGGGGAAGACCGGTTCTAAGATAGGATTTTTAGAAGTTCCTACGAGAGCTGGAAGAAGCTTCTCGTTGTGCATTCTCTACAGCATTTGTCATGGGAAGTGTTCTGAAGAACTGTTGACCTGTTACCTGCCGCCGAATTTTCTAATCGCATAGTACGTTACAAGCTTAAATATCATCCACACCACCTGTGTAGGACTCCACTACTGTGCGGTTTCGTAGGAACTTTCTTCCATGCACCACGGAACAGTGGAATGGCCTACTTGCGACAGTGTTTCCAGGTCGATATAACATGGCCCTTTAAAAAGCGCGTCTATCTCCACCTTAAAGGCGGGCAACGCACCTGTAGCTCCTCCGGTGTTGGGTGGCGGTGATCACTTACCACCAGGTGACTAGAACACTCGTTTGCGATGTCTTTTAAATAAAAAAAGCAGGAGTTCCTAAGCAAACTATAATAACTAGTCTTATTTTTTTTAAATACTCAATCCAAATATAAATTTATTTTGAATTTTTCAGACAGGAATGGTAAATACAAATCAGAATAAAAGGCCCCGCTTTATCTCTCTACTGGGTGGTATAAATGTGAAACATTTGTGTTACTTTGTTCCAAGTTTTTATTTGTTTCTGGTTGGTTAAATATTTGCAGTGTAACAAAGAACACAAAAAGCTCGCTTACGAAAACAATTTAAGGAAAACAATGTTCATATTTTAGTTCAATAGGAAATTGTAATGTAATTCGCTCCAATCTAAATCATAGTATTTTTGTTTAAAATTAAATCAAATTAAATCAGCTTCACGCTGTATCCCGCACACAGAAGGGTAGGCAGAGGGAACCTAGTGCTAAGACACTGTGTTCCCCACTTTCTGCTGAATTCTGGAGGCATTGCGTGTTGAGTGGCAGAGCTCAACGCCGCGCTTAACCTCGACACCAGAACAAAGAAATGGAAATATAAATTTAAGTAAATATTTCATCTCCTCGAGTGGGAATCGAACCCACAACCAGTCGGTTTTACAGTCACATTTCGTGACGCTGCGCGACGACAGGCCTCAAAAAAAGTAAAAAAAAAGCATTTAAATATTTTCTATTGTAAGACTGTATGTTAGAAAGGATTAATTATATTATTATAATTTTACTCAGTGTCCAAAATGTATATTGTTTTATTTTTATCTTTATTTAGCTTGCTTATTTTAGAGACTTAAAATTTTAACGTTTATTGATATATTATCATTTATTAATATGAATTTTGTTAGTAACTGGTCGTTACCTATATTTTTTCAATATGTAAATATAAACAATTTTTCAAGGTCAACAAATATTATATGAACACAAAAATGAAATATAAAAGTTCTTTTCATATCACTTTTTAAAATCTCTCTTTAAATCCCCTCATTAGCCTGAATTATGTCTGAAATGTTTAAAATTTATGAGCCATACAGAACACAAAGTGCTATCTTTTGTTGAAAGTACTGAAAATGAGCAGTGGAAAGTGAATTTATCACATCAAAATATTTGGACCTTGACTCCGGTGCGAAGTCTAATTACTGCTGCAATTTTTTTTATTTTTTACTATTACGTAACCTTGTTTGTGTTTACTTTTAGTGTTTATATAATTATATGTTTTTTTATAAATTAAATTAAAATCTCAAATTAAATCAGCTGTATCACGCTGTATCCCGCACACAGTAAGGTAGGCAGAAGGAACCTAGTATTAAGACACTCCGTTCCCCACTGTCCGCCGAGTTCTGGAGGCATTGCATGTTGAGTGGCGGAACTCAACGCCGCACTTTGCCTCGACTAGAGCAGAAATAAAAATATAAATGTAATTAAATATTTAATTTCCTCGAGTGGGGATCGAACCTACAAGCAGTCGATTTTACACTTTGTGCCCCTGCGTCACGACGGGGCTTTTATATAAATAATATATCATAAAGCAGAGACGTATTGTAGCAACAGATTAAAATACTGATATTGGCACCGTGCACGACTACAGCGCCTCCCAGCGTACGCAAATTTGTAGGCTCTGACGCTTTTACATATGATGGCGGGATTGTTTGAAAATATTCGTAAAATACTTTCAAATTCATTTATATTACTTAATTACTGTGATTTGGGTGGAAAAAGTGTCAATAAATCATTTCTGGTTATTCAAATTGAGAGAGGTAAGTAATCTCTATTCAAAATTGTGTTTTATTTTGGTTATATCAGAATTTGTTTACTACTTTTTTAGTTGTACTGAAAAACAAGGAAACAAAGCAAATTTAATGGTAGTTAGTATAGTAGTTACCTAGTTTTGATATTATTATAATAATTTATTTTCTAAATAAATGATTATTATAATATCAAAACGTGAACGAAACGAAATGTGATTTAAGAAAAAAAAGTGATTAAAATAAAAAAATACTATTAATACTGTATTTGTGATTGGTTGCTAATGTTTTCAATAATAATTGGAAATTGTTGAATGTTAAACCTGCAAGATCTATAAGTTGCTCATCATTACAGATAGATGAAAACCCAGTAAAGTATTTTTTTTGTTGAAGTTGCCACATCTGTTTGTTTTTTAGGGGTATTACATATTTTGTTCTTCATTTTATTGTAATTTTTTATACAAATAGTTGAGTTGTCTATTTCTGTTTGTATTTCTGCATCACATACTTCGCTATAAATATATCTATTACATGTAAATGTATTTGTTGCATTGTAGAATAACTGGAACTGCTGTGACTCATTTTTAATAACTTAGTAAAACGAAAAGTTGAACAGATTGCTTTGACATTAATAAGTGACAAAGCCTACATGTTTTCTACTTTTGGCCACCTTGAGCGCTGCGAGCGTTTATAATACTGTCACCTAGTACTACGCACCCTGCCAATAGTAACTATAGCGGGTAACTATACTCTATGGTATTCACGTAATTTAGCGAGAGGCCATCAAGACGCATTGAGGCGTTTTACTATAGACATGATTGGAAGTACCATCTTTACTCAGGGGAATGATTAATATAGCTAAATTATTTTCATTTTTGAGGCCAGTCGTGGCACAGGGGTACAAGTGTGCGGCTGTAAACGTGATAGGGCGCGTTTCAATTCGCACTAGGGGTAGTAAAATATTTAAAGTTTTCATTTCTTCGCTTTGGTTTCAAAATAATACGCGGAGTTGAGTTCCGTCACTCAACACGCAAAAAAAAAATGAAAAGTGGAATGTTAAATGGATATTATATGTAATTCTGCCATTCAAAATAATATTTCTTTTGAATGGCAGCACTACGTGTAATATGTCTGAGTCTAAAATTACGATTTTTAATATACAGACTGGCATTTTCCATTTTTCGGTTATTTTTCAAGATATTGGGACTAGACTAGCGGAACTCAACGCCGCACTTTGTCTTCTAATTAAATAAATAATTATCACTAATTGGGTTGCCGAGCAATTATTTTATAAAAAAAATCATCCTTTCGTACTAGATTGTCTATTGAGGTATTGTCTATCAGACAGTTGTCAGAGTTACATAATATGCAAAGTTAGAAAATTGTTTTGCTGTTTCTTATACATATCCTATACAAAATAAATGGATATAAAGAGGAAATCGGTGACAGAATTATATATTTTTTATTAATTCATTAGCTTTCAGAAAGTCCATTCAAATTAGCTGTCAAATACAGTATATTTAAAAAGTTTTTATGTCAAGTCACTCTTCGTCACAATCTTTGGTGTAAAGATTTTTCTCATTAAGGATTTGTCAATATCGTGAAAAAGATTTGAGCATATTTTTTATAAAGTATAAAGAGTTCACGGGCTTTTGGTTTTTAATTAAAAATTAACAAGTTTTGCACAGTAACATTTTTAAAATGTTTTAAGTTTGGAACATTTTTAAATTTTTAACATTCAATATTATATTTTCTTATTGAATATCTAAAACATATTTAACAACTTAAACTAAAGTCACAATATTACTTCAATATTTCATTTATTATATTTAATTTTGAATTTAAGAAAATTTACAAATAAACCTACTTAATTAGCATTTCTTATATAAAACATTTTGTATTACTTCAACTACGACAAAATTACTAAATTCAGAATTTTTTTCAAAAGTGACCCCAAACGTAGATAGAGTAGAACAACAAAATGACAAAGACAAATAAACACCATACTCGTATACCCGAATCGACCCCAAAAATCTAATGAAAGAGAAACACGATATTGTCAACTGAGCGACCCGCTGGGATGATTACAAGGTGCGGCTATCCTGATCTTGTTACGCAGCGTGTGGCAAGTCATTGGAAGGCTTTTTATGTTTTATATAAACAAATACATAGGAAATAAAATAGCAGAAATGGAAAATATAATCGCTTTTATTTGAGGTATATATAGGAAATAAAATAGCGGAAATGAGAAATAAAATCGCTTTTATTTGAGCGATTTTTGGCGAAAACCAGAAATAAATGCTAATATTGTTGTTGTTCTGTGTGTCTGTATATCAAATTATTTGTACGGATAATACGTTTTGATCAAAACTATAGTGATGAAAAATATATGATTCTTAATTTTTTTCTATACATCTTCGGAATTACTGCACAGACTTGAATTATTCTTTTTTTGTATAGTCTTAGGATCTATCTAGCCTATGATAAGTTTCGGCTTAAATTTCAGTAATAATAAAATGCTACCATAACAACCTTTATTCAACATAAATAAATAAACATGATAAGCATTTTCCACATACATGTAAAAATTGAAGATTACAAAAAAAGAACCGTAATACTGTAAACTATAAAAAATAATTAAGTACTGTACTGTAGTAGAAAATGTTCAATAAGATATATCAAATAATATTTAGAGTAAGGAACTAAAAATAATTAAGTTGTGTCAGAGTTCCCATAAAATGTTAAAATCTGTTGCATCCCCCCTGCGTTACAGCGATCTTTTTTTAAAAAAAATTCTAGTGATTTAGTCCCACTGTCCGCAAAGTAACACCGAAATGCACTACGATGCAACGACGTGATTTAATGTTAAATGTACAGTATAATTTTGCTACATCACGTCGTAGACAATACCTACGCCGTAGATAGCGGTCAAGCTACTAATCGAATCGTCCAAGTAATTAAAGTGAGCTAATACCCTATTTTAGAATCCGGTGACCGGAAATGATGGTTGCTATCGCAGGGTGTCATTTAAGCTGCGAAATTAATCAAAGTAAAATCACTTTGTTGAAGGTTTTGGGTAAATCTTTTTTATGGGAATGGTTAGATTTAAATTACAGGTAAATTTTCTTTTTTTACATACATTATTTGTATTGATTAGAAGGAAGGAAAAGGAATTTAAGTAATGAAATGTGTAAAAATTGAGAGTTTTTCAGCTTCACACTGTATCCCGCATATAACACTTTCCGCCAAGTTTTCGAGGCATTGCGTGTTGAGTGGCGGAACTCAACGCCGTGCTTTTGCCTCTGTACCAAAGCAAAAAAAAATGAAATATTAATAAATAATAATTCATTGCCTCGAGTGGGAATCGAACCAATAACGGTCTCGTTACAATCACACTTGCACCCCTACGCCACAACGGCCTCAAAATAAAAATAGAAATAGCGATATGATGATGTATTTCAAAATGCTTACATAAAATGTGTTAATTCCGTATTAATCATACAAGTTTGTTCAAAGCTTCACAGATACTCTTTTAATTCTAAAACAATAATACGAGTGCAGCGTAAATAATATTGAATATGAAATTAAACAAATATCAAAAACAATGAGAAAAATGGAAATAAAATTATTTACTTTATATTATTTGATAAGCATTATACTTCCTATAATAAAAAAATATAAAATGTTCTCCCGTTGTCTTAACTTGTTTGAGGCCTATAAACGTGACGTTTGTGAGTTCGATTCCTACTCGAGGTAAGTCATTATTTAATATTGTCATTCTTTCGCTCTAGTAAGTAAGCTAAGTTGCGTGTTTGAACACGTATTGAACACGCAAAGCCTCGAAAATACGGCGGAAAATAGAGAACAGAGTATCTTGACACTGAAGTCCTATACTATAGTTCCACAAAAAAGTGGTACAAAAAAAAAGAAAATCGTCATTAAATTCGCACCCATTAAATTTTCGATAGTTATCTCATATCCTTTGTTTTTGCCTCACATCGTCACTTTAATGAAACAGTTTTTTACTTCATTATACCGTTTTATCTTCTATATTTCACCACCGTTTTAGTACCTAAAAACGCTCTACAATAACAACAAATAGTTTATAGATATTCTATGTCTTATAAATTCAAGAATTTGATTTTTTTTTTTTTCTAGTTTATCACGCTGTATCTCGCACATAGTAGAGTATAGGCAGAGGCAACCTTGGAGCCTACTGTTGAGACATTCTGTTTTCATTAACGGCGACGACTTCTTTTCATCACTTTCCGCCGAATTATGAAGGTATTGCATGTTGAATGGCGGAACTCAACGCCGCACTTTGCCTCATTACTGGAGCAAGTAAATTAAAATATTAACTAATTTACTACCCCGTGTGAGTGTGTGCGTGTAAAACAGTTTTAAAACTTTATATTTGAAGACAATCCCTACAGGTGCTGGTCCTAAAAGCCAATATTGGTTTTAATCTGTATATAAAAATCGTAATTACAGTATACAAAGATTTTCCATAAAATATTTTTGGACTACTATTAATTACTATTCGTTACACTTGACGGCATAGTGGAAGCGGCCTTCATTTGGTTAAAATATTTCCTGCAAAGGGTATATATTATAAAAGCATTTTAATCATCTTGTAGTAAAGCTTTGGCTTGTAAATTAATTTATGAAATGGCGTAAATCAAGGCAGCAGTACAGCTTGATAGATTCAGCGATTGTAGGTTAAATTCCTACTAGGGGTATGATTTTTTTTTAAAATCTCGCTCTGGAAAAAGATAAAGCGCAGCGTGGAGCACCGCCAGTGTTTTAAGAGCTATAATGGATAACATAACACACTTACGCCCAGTATTAATAACCTATCTCCAACGTCAATCTTAGATTGTTTCATATGTCTATCCAATCTCTAGATGGGATAGATATATGAAACAATCTAAGATTGGCGTTGGAGATAGGTTATTAATATTGGGCGTTAGACTGTAATGGGTGTAAAAACATCTTAGTTTTTAAAAGTAATGAAACTATTGATGAATTATAAGAAAATTAGAAGAAATTTATTAGAAGAAATTATGAACTACTTACTTTCGTCAAGTTGGGCCTTTTTTAATCATTATATTTAGTAATTTGTATTCATTTATACAGAAACAAAATTTTAAAATATGACTTGAACAGAATGAAATCCATATACATTTTTTATTTCCGTCTAATACAATATGTTGCCCTTAATCTGGTTTTACTTTAATAATAAATTATATATTGAAAGAATATATAGATTTTTGTCCACACAGGTGTGACTAAAAAAATAAAACTCTCATAAAATAAAAAAATAGAAAAAGCGGGACTGAAACCCGCGCCTCCTGTAAGAAAGGTCAGAGCGCCTGGTCGGTTTCGGCTACGTTCAAAATTTTATACGTTTTCTAAATAAGTATTTTTTTCCTAAGTGTGGAATAACACTTTAAAACATGTTTAAAAAAGAGGTAGGTTGGATGCCACACAAAAGGAGAACAAAAGTGTCTTATTGAGAATGGAGTATCTTATCACTGGTTGGTTCCCAGGTTCCCTCTGCCTACTCATTACATATACGTATAACAAGATTAGTACAAATAAGCTCTAATTCATTTTAATTTGATGTAACAAAGGTACCCAGACAATACAGCGGACAATCTATAAAACACTAAACATACTATACATTCGTGATACGTACCATTGTTTGGACAATAGTCTGTTTGTGTACAAATACAGGGTGTGTTTGGTTAGACCCTCCCTGCGGAATCAGTGGAAGTAGGTAGGTATGATTTAAAAGGCACTCAGCTGAACTATGTGGAAGTTTCAAATATAAAGGCGGTACCGATAGATTAAATGGTGTTTGTAGAAAGATTCCTTATTTCACAATAGTGGTTTAAAAATAAATTAGCTTCACGCTGTATGGCAGGTTGACAGAGGGAACCTAATTTTACTACACTCCCCGTTTCCCACTTTCATGCATTGCGTGCTTATTGGAGGAACTCAACAGCGGACTTTTTCCTTAGAAAGCGAAGAAATGAAAATATTAATAAATAATAATTAATTCCCCCGCGTGGGAATCGAATCCACAACCGTTGCGTTACAGTCACACCCTTGTGCCCTGCGCCATGACGGCCTCAAACAATAGTGTTTTCATTTATAAATAATACATGCTGATAATGTGTTGACTTTTATGCTCGATTGAATGTAAGTAAGATCAGTACCCGCTTGTGCACTTTATTTTTGAATAAGATATGGGATGGTACACAAGTTGTGAATACGACGTAATTCATAATATACCGTGAAACAAAAAAAATATATTAGGATTTTGTTTTAGCTTCACGCTGCTTCCCGTTAGCAGTGTCAGCAGAGAAGATCTAGTATAAAGACACTCCATTTTCCACTTTCCTTTCAATTTTCGAGACATTTGGTGTTGAGTGATGCGAATCGCTGTACTTTATACTCTTACCAGAATTATTAAATGAAAATTATATATTTTTCCAGTTGAGATCGAACCCCCGATCGATTTATCGCGTTAACCGTCAGACGCTGTGCCGCTGCCCAACGATAATATTTAGATTTTCTAAGCAAATCTTTCTACCTTTTCAGTTTATGCTGAAAATTTGGGTTATAGTATAATTGAACGATTTTCATACTCGTCATTTTGCTTTGAATACGCTTAATTATATTTTCTATTAAGATAATTTGACTCGTAATAATAACGATACACATTAATTACTGAAACAAAGTGATATAAATTTAAGTCTAATCAAGAATAAGATTAGACTTAGCTTTGAACAAATTTGTTCGTGTAAAGGTTTTTATATTGTTTTTTAGATGAGAACGAAAGTGTATTAATGAGAAAGGAATTATCATAGACTAGGTTCCCAGGTTCCTACTGCCCATACTGCTTTTTAGGGATGCGGTGTGAACCTATAAAATAATAATAAAATTTTTGGCGTGGGCACAAGACTATTCTGGAATAGACACGGACCACCCAGACCAATATTCCTACGTCCATAGTCCCATAGAGATTTCATTACATAATCATGCGCTTTGTCCTACGATAAGCAAAGAGATAATAAAAAAAAACACTGCTAATAACAGTGTTTTTTTTATACAGAAATATAACGTTAAAAATTAAATGTTGGAATCAAGCAAATCGTGGTTATGTTACTTTAATGTGAAATTTCATGGAACCAGTTATTTCACACATGGCACAAGCGCGTGAAAATGAGCGCAACAGTTATGGATTCGATTACTATTCGAGAATTTTTTAATTTTTTTTATTTCCTTGCTTCGGTAACGACACAAAACGCGGCGTTGTGTTCCGCTATTCAACACGCAATGCCTCCAGAATTCGGAGGAAAGTTGGAAACAGAATTGTCTTAATGGGAACGGAGTGTCTTAACACTAGGGTCGCAGGTTCCCTCTGCCTACCCTGCTGCGTACGGAATACAGCGTGAAGCTAAAAAACCAACTTACAGTTGTATTAACAAGTAAATTTAATGAAATTTCTGGTTTATATAGAACGTTAGAGCATTTGATGTTTATTAAGTTAAGATTATGACATTTCGAGTTGCTCTCGTGTATAGAACTACGAACCAACTTTAGCCAAACAATGTAAATAGTCTTCATAACTTCTATATTTAATTGTCATCAAAATACCTGCATTGAGTTGTATTATTTGCTATATTGTATTGTTTTGGTAAATGTCCATAATAGCTTTGTATTTTTATTTGATACTAGAGGGCGCGCGCGGCTTCGCCCGCTTATTAGGAGTGAATTCTAAAAAAACTTTCAATAAAATATTTTTAACAGTATGAATTTAAATTTTTATAAAAATCGATGGCAATTCAAAGATTTTTCCATATAAACTTTCAACCCCTTATTTGAACCCTTAGGGGATGAATTTTTAAAAACCATGAAACACGTGTTCAATGAAATATTTTTAAGAGTCTGAATTTCAAATTTTATAAAAATCGGTGCAGATTAAAAAAATTTTCCATACAAACTTTCAACCCCTATTTCATCCCTTTAGGGTTAAAATTTTTGAAATTCCCTTCTTAGTGGATGTCCAGAATATGAAACTAAACATCTGCTCAAGTTTCACGTTTCTACCATCAGCGGTTACGGCTCTGCGTGCGTCTTACCTCAGTCAGTCAGCACAAGTCCTTTTATATATATAGATAGTAGGTTCGATGCTTTATTATGATATCTGTTTGAATGGAAATTAACTAATATATGTAATGCTAAATTTATACAATGAAAAAATATATGTCTGTTTCTATATACATAACCTACATTTCTATATATTATTATTAGCCTGTACAACTGTAATGTTACTACATTATAGTTTATATATTTTTACTTAATCATCAAATTACATCTACTTTTCAGTGTTTCTTACTCTTATAATGATAATTTTAGTATTAAACGAGTGTTATTATGAGCTCAGTAGATTCCAGATGGAGACAGTAAAATATATCGCTAAAAGGAGATAGGCGCAAGTTATGTAAGAAGTCTTTATAACCGACTTCTGTAAAAAAGGAGGTTATTAATTTGAGTGTATTTTTTTAAGTTTATTTATCTCAGAAGTTCTGACTAGGTGAACTTATGTTGATGATTCTGTTTTTATTTTAAATTATTGCTTTTCGTGTGGTCTCATTTTAATTTGGTTGATTTCTGACTAGAATGTCCGTCTGTCTGAGTTGAAATTCAAACCATATACTTATATCTACGGCCTCACGATTTCTAGAAAAAAAAATTCTTCATTAACTTAAAAAAAGATATGGCCGTTTATATCACAAAAATGCGTATTTCGACACTATTAATGGAATTACAATTCATAGGGTACTTCCGGTAGACCTAGAATTAAGAAATTTGGCAGCTTGCATCTACGGGTAGTAAGTACTAGTTCAGAAAAAACTAAAAACTTTACATATGTGGTTAAATCCTGAAAAATAATCGAGCGAGCCCGACTGAGCACATGTCCGGTTTTTTTTATCGGAAAGGATACACTTCAAGGATTGCTTTATGAAAGTTTGGTTAGGTTCTGATTATGAGATTTAAATATTTAAATATTGAAAATTATAATATTTGTTAACATTTTTTTTTTGTATTATATAGAACATTTTTTGTATTATACGAATGAGTTAATATTATTGATATTACATGTTTTGGATAATAAAAATATATTTTGTTAATAATTTCACAATTATATCTTATAATCTACCAATTCTTTTTTAAATTTGATGTGAAATAATAATATATATTCGCATAAATGCTTTTCTTGCTAAATAATAAACTTCCTAATATATTGTCCTTATATTTGATAGATGTCTGGTAAACTTGTATGGAAGTCGCAAGAGAACAGAACTTTAGGGATAATTAAATTAATCAGTGTGTTCCAAAGACAGTTCCACTTTAGTCTTATGATATGTGATTAATAAATAAATTCATGTCTAAATCAAAATTACAAAGATAAAGATAAAAATATTATTATAAACCAATATTTCTATTTCAATTTAAAATAAAACTGCCAAAAGTACCTATATTCTCTATTATCTTTGTATAGTATAAAACAAAATCCCTTCCCATAGATATGAGTTTTAATGCTGTTTTTGCTATCAGAAAAAGTGATTGAAAACATTTTTTTTATGTAGGTACAAAACGTGTATATTACATGAGAGTAAAGCCCAAAATATTAAAAAATATAATATTGTAATAAAAATATTTTTATTCGTACATCAGTCAAATATATAATACTATAGGCATAGGCCTATAGGGATAGGCCTATAGGCATAGGCCTATAGCCATAGGCCTATTATTTTATAAATTTAAATATATGAATAAATAATGTAAGAAAATATGAAAAGTTGTATCAAAATCAATATCCAAAAAAAAAATACAAATAAGTTATTCTAAATAAATAAATAAATATAACATTGAAGTATTAAATATATCAAGCTTGTACGTACAAATATTATATGATCTTGAGAGTAAAAGAAGATATTATACATTTTGTTAAAAATACTTTTGTGGAAAAAGTATAAAAGTCAAGCATCTGAAAGTGCCTCGCAAGCTCCTTATACGTGAGGCTGCTTAACTTTATATTATTTTTTGAATCAGCAAAATTTGAACTATGAATATTTTTATACCACAATGTAGTTTTTAGTGTTAAATATATTTATTTATACGATTTTTGTATCAGTGTTTGTATTGTTTGTAAAGTTACCTAGAAGCTAATTTTGGGATTTTGTAGTAGGCGCACAAATAAATTTAGCTGGTCTTCTACTAAAAATTATACATTGTATTAAATCATAGTGAATATGATAAGTTGAATTTTGATGGGTACTATTAATTCTAAAATTTTAAATATTTTTTTTAATTTCTTGCATAGCGTAAAATTATGCAGCAAGCAGCGCAATATTATAAAAAAAGTATATTATGATAAGTCACTCCGATTTTAATTTTTTTTCAATTTGCAGTTCGCTTATTACTGACACCTGCGTTGACTGGACGTTGCTGAGTTACATGACGTTTTATAAATAAAATTCAGCTTCACGCTGTATTCCGCACACAGTAGGGTAGGCAGAGCGAACTTAGTGTTATGACACTGCCGAATTCTGGAGGCATTGCGTGTTGAGTGGCAGAACTCAACGCCGCGCTTAACCTCGACACCAGAGCGAAGAAATGGAAATATAAATTTAAGTAAATATTTCATCTCCTCGAGTGGGGATCGAACCCACAACCAGTCGGTTTTACAGTCACACTTTGTGTTGCTGCGCCACGACTGACCTCTACACGTGACGTTTTATACTTTAATGTTTATATTTTTCAAAAGTAATATATTTTTTTTATGGAAAAGGACAAGGCAAACGAGCGTTCGGGTCACCTGATGATAAGTGATTACCGCCGCCCACGACTCCGTGCAACACTAGATGAGTCACAAGTGCGTTGCCGGTCTTTAAGGTGGAGATAGACTCGCTTATTGAAGGTACCCATGTCGCCCAAGTTATATGCGGCGCTGAGTTCCGACACTCAGCACGCAATGCCTCCAGAATTCGGCGGAAAGTGAGTAACAGAGTATCTTAACTCTAGGTTCCCTCTGCCTACCTTGCTGTGTGCGGGATACAGCGTGAAGTTGATTATGAATCTATATATGAGATCCATAGTTTCATGTTACAGTAAAAAAATATTAAATTAAAAATGTTATAATGTAGCTTTTCAAATGTACTCAAACTGTATACTTTTTGTTATATGCATCTGCACAAGCCAGCTAATCTAGTGAACTACTAAAACTAGAACTCCATTCTTAGTTATGTTTTATTGTTTCACAAAATCGTTATTGTTTACGTTCTCTTATGAAATCCGTTAACCCACTTTTCGATTGCATGCATTTTATTGGACTCCTCGTAAATACAACCTCTGTATGGGAAATACAATGAATATTTTTATGCTGTATCGTGTATATAAATTATATTTTATTTTTAAAAGTAACGGCAATATGGCGCAGTCGATCTTGTATTATTAAGTTATTATTTTGAGCAAGAAAAAATTAAAAAAAGATAAATTTAAAAATTTCTCTATTTAGCCAGTTGTGGCGCAGTGGCACAAAGTGTGACTGTAAAACCGACTGGTTGTGGGTTCGATCCCCACTCGAGGAGATGAAATATTTACTTAAATTAATATTTCTATTTCTTCGCTCTGGTGTCGAGGACAAGCGCGGCGTTGAGTTCTGCCATTCAACACGCAATGCCTCCAGAATTCGGCAGAAAGTGGGGAACGGAGTGTCCTAACACTAGGTTCCCTCTGCTTACCCTGCAGTGTGCGGGATACAGCGTGAAGCTGATTTATTTTTATTTCTCTATTTAAAATCCCGGCAAATCCTATCATGAAGATAAACTATTTAAAATTCCAAGTTTTTCAATTTTACGAAAAAATATCTGAGAAAGAACTTTTTCTATCTTTCTTATTGTTTTGAATCTTGAATCTTAAAGTTTTATAGTGACTTTAAATTGTTATCTGATTGTTTTGAAATGTTATTTCACAAAAATTGTGTAACAAATATTGATGTATAATTCTTATATTTTTTGTATACTAATGCAATAAAAATCATAAATTAATATTTTAAAAATAATTTATAAAAGTAATATAATATATATTAGAAGTTTAAAAATCCATTACACAAACACTCTAATAGATAGAGACATGACCATCTACTTACGAGAACATTCTATTTATTGAGACTATTACAATGAGCCCAAACGCGATATATTTGCTTTCAATTGGAGAAGAGTTAGAGATACTACGGAGTTCAGATGAAACTATGCGTAGGCAATATTATTATAGTTCTTGTGGGTTCCAATCCCACTCAAGGAAATGAAATATGTTCAATTTTAATTTTTCTCGCTTTGGTAACAAGGAAAAGCGCGGCATTGAGTTCCCCACACAACAATTGAATTTGAAAGCAAGTGGGGAACGGAAGTGCCCTAATGGGAGCGGAGTGTTTTAATACTAAGTCCCCAGGTTCCCTCTGCTTTGCCTGCTGTGTGCGGGATACACCGTGAATCTAAAAAAAATATATAATTTAAATATATGAGTTTCATGCGTCATATATTTTAAATACATTTTTAAACAGGAACACAAAGAAATGAAACAGGAACAACAGGAAAATAGAACACAGATTTTCTTGACCTTAGTTTTTCTTTCTCTTTTACAAGCGTCAGAATAAACTAAAAAAAAGCTATACTATTGATATTTAGTTTGATTGTTTCATTCATATCGATTCCCATAAAGCTACGCTAAACGAAGGCCTTTCGAACCTAATGCAAAGGAAATTGGAAAAGCAAAGCCAAACAGCCCGCGGTTTGGGTTATTGCTTCACGGAAATGAAAAATAATATAAACGGATGTTTCAGAAAAATAACTTTAGCAACAGGCAAATTCTATTAATCTTAAATTTAGAAACAACGTGCCTTACAGTTAGTAATTATATTACTTATTTACAAAACGTATAAAAATTTTGAACGTAGTGGGACTCGAACCCGCGCCTCCTAAAAACCGACCAGGCGCTCTGACCACTAAGATGAATGTATGGCTTAGTGGTCATGGCGTCTGGTCAGTTTCCAGTAAAAAAAAATATACGTTCTAAATAAGTATTTTTCTTTCCTAAGTGTGGAATAACACTTTAAAAATGTGAAAAGTAATAAATATTATTATTAAATTTAAATTATCTTCAATTCGAACTTGACAATTTGTTATCGAAAACTTTTAAACTGCTTTGATATATAAAAATTTGATTATTATGATCAGACTATTATTGTATCAAAATCTAAACAAACGAAACTTTCAAACAAAAATTAGATAAAAGACTAGCGAAAAAATATCTATATATTTATAATAATAATAAATTCATCATAGAAACTTTTTATTATTCGTACCACATTAATTTACTTAAGAAAAATATTGAAATATGCTTCGGGAAGAACATCTATTCCGCGGACTAAGAAATTAAATTATTTAATTGAGCTATGTGATTCACTTTTCTAACTTAAATAATTAGAATTGATTATAAAAACTGTTTTATTAAAATTATTTTTTTAATAAAAGATTTTTCGATTTGACTTGATTGTCATAAAGATATTTTTTTCTTTCTTTTTATTATAAAATATTTCTGCCCAAAGCTCGTACATA
Organism: Heliconius erato x Heliconius himera; assembly: GCA_013421005.1. NCBI lineage: Eukaryota > Metazoa > Arthropoda > Insecta > Lepidoptera > Nymphalidae > Heliconius > Heliconius erato x Heliconius himera. The sequence continues at coordinate 26,303 of JAATLQ010035287.1, forward strand.
ACTTAAAAAATTACACAAAATGCACAACGAAATAAAAATATTCAGTTTCTGCGAAAATAATAGCGCGTATCAAGGCTATAAAAAATTGTATGAATAATGTATGGCAAATACAAAAGAAAATCGTCATCCAGAAAATCTATTTAAATGTATGCAGTCAATGTTATTTTGTATCAATTTGTAATTGAGAATAACGAAAAAAGATTGCGGCTTATAGTTGGCTATAACAAAATATGGCACATTTATTACAGTAAGACGGAAAACAGTAAAAATAATTTATTTTTCCTTTTACCATAGCATTTTTTCTCATTTTACTGGTGTGTATAGATTTATTTAAGTATTTTTGGCAGCGACTGGTTGGTGGTTTGATGAAATCATTGCAAGTATTTGGTTTTTTCCTTCCCGTTCTTAGATAGTTTTAAAATCTTCATGTTCAAATTTTAATTCGTTTAATAAGTTGACATGACTGTAAGTTTTTCTTTTCATTAACTAATGTTTACCACTTTTTTCACAGCATTTACATTTTTTTCTTTAAAATGATTGCAAGAACTATCAATACCAGTGCGTCATCGTCTTCAATCAACGGGATCACAGAAAAAACTGAAGACCGCTTCGGTGGAACGTTCTCGCACATGCTACTGACTTGTGGTTGACCTGCGCAGGCAATCCTGTACAGGTAACCTCTCCAGTAATCCGGAGCGTGTATGGCCGGCTTTAGGAGCCAGTCGTGGCGCAGAACCAGGCGTGTGGCGTGTTTTAAACACGAGAGGCTGTGATTCTCACTGAAGGCAATAAAATATTTAATATTTTCATTTTTTTTTTTCGAGTCGAATTGAGTTCCCCACTCAACACGCAATGCTTCCAGCACTGGTCAGAAAGTAGGGAATGGAGTGAACGGACGGAAGTGCCTTAATACTAGGTTCCCAGGGTTTTTACGCCTATCCTGGCCATGTGCGTACAGAGTACAGAGTGAAGCTAAAAAACAATATTTAATAAAATATATGTATTAACCGTCTCATTTTCCTTTTTCACTACAAAAATAAACCTTATTCCTAAAACCAATTAATATAATTGCTAATTCGCCCCAGCATCCCCAGTTTTATTTACGTAGCCTCAATACCTAAATCATAAAAAGTCTCGCAATAACTTGTCACACGCTGCGTAAAACAAACCCAGGACTTTATGCCTTTGAGCCGTGTAATATCATCCCAGCGGGTCGCTCTGTTCGCGCGACGCCCTGTAAGATGCTGTCATTGGACTTTTTATGATGATACCCTACATTATTGTGTATTACATATTGACATGAGAATAATATGAACGTGTTTCTTCAATTTCTATGGGAAGTTCTATGGTTTATTTCTTTTATGTATATTTTAATAAATATGTATACAGTTATCTCTATATATAATAAGACAGTAAAAATATTTTGTCTGTACATTTAGTAATTTTGACTGAAATGGATAGAGGGACACTTAAAAAGATTAATAGAAAGCAAAAAGATTTTTTTTGAATTTCTTGTCTGTCTGTCTGTCTGTCTGTCTGTCTGTCGACATATTGTTGTCCGCATTTTTCTCTGAAACTACTGAACCGATTTACTTGAAAATTTCACCAATTGCTTTGTTTTAACTCAATTTAGGTTCTAAAGTTTGGTTCATCAAAATCGGTTCATTAAAAAAAAAGTTATCGTCATTTGAATGAACTCAAGGCATTAGCTTGCCAGC
>JAATLQ010035288.1:0-28030 GCA_013421005.1 Heliconius erato x Heliconius himera
TTCATTACCCTTAAACAACCCGGCAAAACTAGTTTATCCGTACGCTACCCGGCCAAACTAATTCGGCCTAACAGTTCTACCAGGCTGAACTAGTTTATCCTAACGCTATTAGGCCAAACTAGTTCAGCCTGTAATCAATAAGGCCAAACTAGTTTATCCTAGTGTGGTCAGGAAAAACTAGATCATCCTAGTCCAAACTAGTTTGTCCTAAAATCGGGTTTGTCCGGTAACATATACACCCGCAAAACTTAACGCTTCTTGCGGTTTACAAACTGCATTGTCTGAAAACAAACCGTGTCGAACTCTGATAGGTAATTTATACCTATTTTTAACATTTTTAAAGTGATATTCTACAGTCTACACTTAGGAAAGAAAAATTCTTATTTAGGCAACATATAATAATTTTAACGTAACGGGACTCGAACCCGCGCTTTCTGGTCAGTTTACAGAAAGCGCGGTTTCGAGTCCCGCTACGTTCAAATTTTTATACGTTTTCTAAATAAATATTTCACTTATACCTAGCTCGCTAAATATTTAACTATGTTATATTTTTTTTGGGTCCCTGTTTTTCGCACATAGCAGGGTGGACAGAGGGAGGTGTTAAGACACTACGTCCCCCATTTTCCTTCGAATTCTCGAGGCATTGCGTTTCGATTGGCGGAACTTAACGCCGCGATTTGCTTCGACGCCAGAGCGACTGGCATGCAGTAGTTAGGGGTAGGTACTTATTTCACAAAATATATATTAAAAATAAGTACAAATAATAATAATCACGCTGTGTAGTTAAGATGTCAAATGGCCAACAAGTTAAACGGTTCAAGTCTTTACGTGACATACTGATCACAATTCTACAGGGATTTTGGTTGTACAAAACAAACTATATTATTTCCATATAAATAAACTTTGTTTTATATCGTCATATATTTCCCGCATTTCGCGATTTTAAATAGAGATTGCTAGTGCCATGTGTTCTTAAGAAATAAATAAATTAAAGATTGACATACACACATATAAATAATTAACTTTTAAGTTATATAATTAGCCAGAGCAATATTTAGTGTAATTTAAATTATTTATCATAGTAATTTATATCAAACATAAGGGAGTGAATGTGGATTATTCTCACCAAAATAAGGTAGGTATAGTATTTATAGATACCATGGCCCAAGCGTAGCTTCCAGCTTCCTCAATATGGCGTTCCTTTGCGGGAGTCATTTGTATCAGAAACGTGGGGTTAATTTTATCTTTAAATTATTGGAAATACAGTTTCCAATAATTTGAAAATAAAATTAACACAACTTTTAGGTGGGAAAAAAATAGCACTTGTACTTTTGTCATATAGGAGGCACACTTAGGCCCGTATTTATAAATCACTCTCAAGTCAGAGCTCGATCTTAAGATGCCGTTTTTATTCATAAATTATTTTTTTATGAATAAATAGGGTATCTCAAGGTCGATCTCAGACTTAGAGCGGTTTTTAAATACGGTCCTAAGTGACAGCCTAGGCAATCACGACGTCTTTCGTAATATGGAGCAGCGTAGTCAAAAAAGTTCAAGTCATTTGCTTATTGTTATAAACCTAGACACTAGTCTTAAGATTTGTATTTATATTAAAGTAACTGTATATATAGTTTAATAATAGTATATATTTATAAAATGATCTAAATAGTTTTTATTTTTATCCATTTTATTTTTATATTTGAAATTGTAAAGTAGATGAGGCCAGTAGCCGTGGCGCAGCGGCACGAGGTGTGACTGTAAAACCGACTGGTTGTGGGTTCGATCCCCACTCGCGGAGATGAAATATTTACTTAAATTTATAGTTCCATTTCTTCGCTCTGGTGTCAAAGGCAAAGCGCGACGTTGAGTTCCGCCACTTAACACGCAATGCCTCCGGAACTCGGCGAAACGTGGGGAATGGAGTGTCTTAAGACTAGGTTCTCTCTGCCTACTCTGCTGTGTGCGGAAAACAGCGTGAAGCTAAAACAATATATTGAGAGATAAATGTTCCTTCTTTTAAGGTTTTATAACGTTTAGGTATTTCTAACATATGTAGGTGATGTAATTTTTATATCTTTGACAAATGTCTGGCGCAACGGTGGCGTGTCTGGTTGGCGTTCAATGCGGCGAATGCGTTATTGGAGAATGGCGAGAGGCTTACGTAGGTCATATCGATATATTGTTATATGTAAAATATTATAGTAAAAAAAATCTACTTCACGCTGTATCCCGCACACAGCAAGGTAAATAGAGGTAACGTAGTGTTAAGACACTCCGTTCCTCATTTTGCGCCTATAATAATATAGTAAAACAAATATCAACAGTATTAAAAATTGAAGCAAAATCATCACTCTGTGTTTCATTCTTCACTAGTCTCAGAGATAAAAAGTTTTAGATTATGTTTTAGGGATTTATAATCTACATAAAAAAATTAAAATTAAAAAATTAAATTAGCTTCACGCTATATCCCGCACACAGCAGGGTAGGCAGAGGGAACCTAGTGTTAAGACACTCCGTTCCCCACTTTCTGCCGAATTCTGAAGGCATTGCGTGTTGAGTGGCAGAACTCAACGCTGCGCTTTACATAATCTACATACATTCCTAAATTAATATGTATGTATAATAATATCAATTGAAAAATAGAGTAAGCCACTAAATTAGGTTACTCTAGTTATAAGTAAGACTATAAACGATGGCACTACCAGAATCGAGGTCAAAGATAATAAAATGGATTCTACAAAGACTAACGAACTGCGCCACCTCAGGCACGAGCTATCAGTGAAGCAATAAAAAATGGCAATTAAAATTCTTCTATATACCTATATAACCTTAAAATTAAAAACTCTTTATTTACACACTAATATACATTAATCTTCTCCTGTTATTTGTATTTCTTTTTGTATTAAACACTCCTATTAAAATCGATAACTAGATATATATTAAAGTTACTTCATTTTTTTATTTTTCATTTATTTATTTTTCAGCTTCACACTGTATCCCGCACTCAGCAGGGCAGGCAGAGGGAACCTAGTGTTAAGACACTCCGTTCCCCATTTTCCGCCAATTTGTGGAGGCATTGCGTGTTGAGTGGCGGAACTCAACGCCGTGCTTTCCCCTCGACACCAGAGCGTAGAAATGAAAATATAAATGTAAATAAATATTTCATCTCCTCGAGAGGAGATCGAACCCACAACCAGTCGATTTACTAGCCTCATTTATTTTTTATTGTCTCGAATGAAATAAATAAACTTAAAAACTTGAAATATGTATACTCTTACAACAAAACCTTCAGCTCGTTGAATACAGATCTGTTTTCATGAATACATAATTTAGTTTTTGCGCATAATGTTAATGCAGACAATTTAAAATCGCATTACCATTTCATTAAAGGATTTTTTTTTCAGCTTCACGCTATAACCCGCATGTAACAGGGTAGACAGAGGGAGCTCAGTGTTAAGACACTCCGCTCTCCACTTTCCGTGGAAATATGGAGGCATTGCGTGTTAAGTGGCGGAACTCTACGCCGCGCTTTACGTCATCACCAGAGCGAAGAAATAATAATACAAAATTTTTCATTTACTCGAGCGGCAATCGAACCCACAGCCTGTAACGTTTACAGTAACACACTTGTTCTGCTGCGCCACGACTGGCGTCAATTAAAGTAATAAGGATTCATTATGAGTATATTATATCCATAACATTACAATCTCTATGGAATTAGGTAATATGTACTAAAAAATCGATGAAAGTTTAGTCTTATCTTATATAACAGTTATTTAATAATAATATGCGATTTGAAGGTAATCTTTGAATATTTATTAAAACTTGCAGATATTTCGTAATAGATATGAAAAGTGAATTCATATTAAAGTTGTATCAATTATTCCAATTTTATTATTTAAATTAACAGAATATATGTACATATTATGTATGTTATGTAAATATATCTTCTCTAATAATATGTTTTGAAAGGTAAGAGTTGTTGATAAATAATTTCACTTGATATATAGAAAAGTATATGTATATTAAAACTTTTATTAAATAACTATAAAAACTAAAATATATGTAAAGCAAAAATAAAATATTATTTACAAGCGTGTGACTGTCAACGCGCCTAGATTTGGGTTCGATCCCCATTCCAGAATATGACATATTTATTTAAATGTATATTTTCATTTCTCCGCTGTGGTAAAGCGCCATATTAAGTTCCGCTACTCAGCACGCAACGCTTCCAGAATTACGTAAAATGGAGAATGGAGTGTCTTAGCACTACGTCACCTCTGTCTACCCTGCTGTGTGCGGGATACAGCGTGAAGCTGATTTAAAATATTGTTTATAAAAAATAAATAAATAGACCATCCTGTATATAATTGATCTAGTAGCAACGGATACTATTACAAAATGCAACACAAATTTACTGTGAAACGAAACGATTTCTCAAATTATTATTATTGTTTATATCCATTGAGTCTGCATTCAATTTCCTATTTTTAATAGTTTGATTGGCCGCAATAGTATTTAAGATTGATTGTGCAAGTATAATTACCTATATGATTTCCCTAAACCTACTAAATAATGACGTCATAATTGAGTAATTTATAATCATGCATATGTAATCAACGAACAACTTAATAAAAGAGGCCGGTCGTGGTGCAGGGGCACGAAGTGCAACTGTAAATTTGATTGGTTGTGGGTTCGATCCCCACTCGAGGAGATGAAATATTTGCTTCGCTCTGGTGTCGAGATTAAGCGCGGCGTTGAGTTCTGCCACTCATCACGCAATGCCTCCAGAATTCGGCAGAAAGTGGGGAACGGAGTGTCTTACACTAGGTTCCCTCTGCCTACTCTGATGTGTGCGGGATACAACGTGAAGCTGATTTATTTTCTTTTTTTTATATTTTAATTTCTTCGCTCTGGTGTCGAGACAACACGCAATGCCTCCAGAACTCGGCGGAAAGCGTGGCACGGTGTGTCTTAACACTAGGTTCCCCCTGCCTACCCTACTATGTGTGAGATACAGCGTAAAGCTGATTTTTTATTACCTAATAAAATAAACTTTAAACATTATCCAAAAAAATTTGTATGTTATTAAATAAATATGAAATAAATATATGAATTCTGCAATAGCTACTAATATAAATTAAGGATTGTTAGGTGATTTTCGTTGTACTGGAGACAAGGCGTCAATTATTCATATAAACATTTAATATCAGTTACCAACAACACTTCAAGTGGCCAAAATTGATTCTCGCCTCTTCTAGGTACATACCTATAGTTATTTGATAAACGTCTTATCATTGCTTGCAATTCATAGGGCATTGATACTATCATACAGAAACTTTAGTTGCATTTAGTGAAAAGCGTAAAGTATGAATTTTTAGTTTCACGCTATATCCCGCGCATAGCGGGGTAGGCAGAGGGAAGCTAGTGTTAAGACACTCCGTTCTCTACTTTCCTCTGATGATTTTTCGAGGGATTGCGTGTTGAGTGGCGGAGGTCAACGCCAGGTTTTTGCCTTGGTGCCAGAGCGAAGAAATGTAAATATTAATAAATAATAATTCATTCCACCGAGTGGGCATCGATCCCACAACCGTCATACAAGAGTCACGCACTTTTGTTCCAGACCCACGACGACCTCATGAGATTTAATTTCAATTAACATACATAAGTACTAAATGATGATGATACTTTCACATATTATAATTTACCATCTAGTTGCTAAAGAAAAGCTCCATCTAAGATATACTATAATATATTATGTATGTAAGAGATATGTTGATGACCTCTTCAACTTATTTAAAAAAAAAACGAAAGTGATTTATCACAACAAAACATAGTGATTTTACCAAGTTTCTGTAAATATTACAAAAGAATTATTCGAGAAAGTATTTTAGTATAATAAAAGAAAAAAAATCCATTCATATTTATGAAAAATCAGGCACGCATGTATGTATTGTACTCCATCATTTAAAGCAGGGGTTCCCAACCTTTTCTTGATCAAGGACCACTTTTTATCATTTTTGGTAGCAGGGACCACTATGTAGGTACAAGTCAGTCAGTCAGTGTCACAATCGTGTGACTGTATACGCGACGGTTGTGGGTTCGATTGGCAATATATCGTTCGCGGACAATATTTAGGCCTCTGCGGACCACTGGCGGTCCGCGGACCACTGGTTGGGAACCACTGATTTAAAGTAACAGGAAGCTAGGGGTGCATTCGATATGCTGCCGGGCGTTGATTTAATGCACTTTAAATTGATGATATGTACAACCCTATATATACGAGAACATGTTTATATTACAAAATACACTGTCTACAGTGACTCATATGCATATGAAATATGTTATTATTATTTTTTAACAATGGATTTAGTTTATAATGGAGTTTACTCCGCTTATGGTCAATCTTTATAGAGTGATTCAAGAATTAACGTAATAACATTGAAATAACAATATTACGTTTGAATCAGAAAATCCATTATGAATCATTTAAATGTAAATACATAATATGTACATATTATCTAGTAAATATAATACTGAAATATTACATACATTTAATACATCATTAATAATTTACTTAAGTTTATATTTCCATATTTTCGCTGAGGTGTCCAGGCATAGCGTGGCGTTGAGTTTCGCCACTCAACACGCAATACCTCCAAAATTGGGGAACAGAGTGTCTTAACATTAGGTTCCCTCTGTCTGCCCTGCTGTGTGCGGGATACAGCGTGAAGCTAATTAATTAATCATATTTTTTTTTAGAAGATTGTTTACATTTTTTTTGGAACTTAACTACGGTGTAATACTTAGTATATAGTAACTATGATGAAACTATACCAGCTAAGAATCTAATAGTTCAACGGAATTCCTCCGAATTACGTGCAATATAAATTATTAATGCATTTAAATTTTAAATAATTCGTGTGAAAGTTAAAGAACGTAACATGTTCACTTTGTTTATTTGTATTTATAAGTTTTTTATTATTTATACTATATTGGCAATGTATTTTAAATATAAAAATACGAAATATTTATACATAGAATAAGAGACTACTAGCAGTCCCCTCTTCAAGCGTGACCTTTAAGATCATAAGTGAAAAATTGCAGAATAATATTACAGGACGTTTCAGAAGGGGATCACAAATTATGGAAGGATACTTCCTACTTAAAAAATGTTTTCTTATATAAAAAAAAGAAATTATAATAGATATTTATTATTACAATATTTATTTTAAAATATTAATATTTTTTTATGTTTTAATTAAAATTATTTTTAATCGTAACATTGCTTTATGAATCATAGCGTTGATAAAATAACAATGAGGGGTGGTTAAGAATATTAACCTAATAAAAGGGTGTTAAAATATGCAATATTCAAATATACATATATATATTTTTAAATATAACGAAAAATAAGTAAAAAATAGGTCATTTGTGACGCATAGGTATGTGACTGTAAACGCAACTGGTTGTGGGTTCGATTGTTACTCGAAGAAATAAAATATTTAAAATTTTCACTTCTTCGCTCTGGTGTCGAGGCAAACCGCGTTGCTGAGTTCCGCCTATTAACACGCAATGCCTCCATGATTTGGAGGAAAATGGAGAAGGGAGTGTCTTAACACTAGGTTTCATCTGCCCACCCTGTCGTGTGCGCGATACATCAAGAAGCGAAAAAAAAATTAAATTTTAGTAGCAGCAGTTTTCAATTTTAAAATCTGGGCCAAATATGTAATATTTAACGCCTGAATTTATATGTATACGCGTCAAATGCGAGTGGACAGCCGTCATTGATTTTGTCGCGTGATATCTCCGCCGCCATACTTCCTCCCCACGCTGATCAATTTTGAACACACAAGTAGGTACTGAGTTCGGTTATCAACAACGACACGCTTTAATCAGTTCGTCAGGGAAGTACGCGTTACTCTTTAAAATATATATAACGTATATAGACCTACCTACATTAAATATTTTTAACTTTTATTTCTACTTAATTTTAACTTTTTAACACTACTTATTAGTAACTCTTAACAGGTTCTCGGGTTCCCTCTGCTTAACTATAAATATGCCAAAAAAAGTAAAAAAAAAAAATTAAATCATATTTTTTTTATTAATATATTATATTTATTTTTAAAGTGACAGTTAACCCTTAAATGTCATAGGAAATAGATATTAACCGCAAAACACGCACACGACGGTGACTAATGTAATTGTTGACACGTTACTTGAATGAAACAGGTATTTTACGTAAAATTTAAAGTTTATTGATACAACTTCTACAACTTACTCATAATTTAATGAATCATTTTATTTTCAAGAAGTTGAAGTTGAAGTTTACAATTAGTCATGGCCATGATGAATAAAAAAAAGTAATATTTCTTTAGTAAAATTTAAAAATTAGAAAAAATAAGAATAATACATTCATATTTCTCTCTCTTTAAAGAAGAAGATATATTACTATTTGTTTTTGATCTGAAGTATATTATAACACGTATTTATGAGTAGCAAAAAATATGATGATGTAATTAAATAGCTTTGTTTAACCAGGCACAATGATGAGAGTTTACAAAGCAATTTAGAATAATTAAACCTGATTATTAATAATTACAAATATCGTAGAGTAAAGTCGTTAAGCTTAATTTTCATTTTACATCTTATTTTAAAATATTTAAATGAAATTATTATAAATATTCAACGTATTGTGTTTTAATTATTATTTAATTTATGTTGTAAGGGAAGTAAGTAAGTACATAATTAATTATTTCCGCCTTTCCAGTAATCAAGGAAGGACTCACAATCTAAAGATCAATAGTTTATTTGTCATCAATTGAATGGACTCATTGAACAAACACGTATTGTGATTGTATTACTATTGTAGTGTATTGTATACTATATTCAATATTTTCATTTGGATGGCTCACAGTAAAATATTTATAAAGTGACAAACAATAGGGAAATACCTAAAAAGGGCATGTGTATAATTAAAATGACATAATTTGGTTAATAAATCATAAAATTTGTAAATCGATTTTCTCCTTCTGGAATCCATATTATTAATTAAAAATTCTTCTAGAATTCTAAAATTATCATTAAAACTATAATAATTTAAATCAAGTTAATAAACAAAAGATGAATCCTATGCTATAGATACATAATATAACAATAGTGTGCTTTACTAATGGTCTAGCTTGTTCCATTATTCTACAAATTGAACTCATAAAAATTCCGGGGCTCTAATAATTTGGGGACATTAACATGGTTAAACAGACCACTATCATCTTTTGACCAAGATGGTGGGAATAAAAAAATATTAGAAGAGCAGTTTACTATATTTTACTCAACTACCTCTAATAGGAGTTTTTTAAAGATTTCGTTAAGCTTATAAAATAAAATCGGTTGCTTACCGCTTCTCATAAATAAATAAATAAATTAGCTTCACGCTGTATCCCGCACACAATAGTCCAGACTGAGGGAAACTAGTGTTAAGACACTCTGTTTCCCGTTTTCCGCAAAATCCTAAAGGCATTGCGTGTTGAGTGGTGGATCTCAACCCAGCGGTTTGCCTAGACACCAGACCGAAAGAATGAAAATATTAAATATTTCATTTCCTCGAATGGGGAATCAAACCCACAACCTGTCGAGTTTACAGTCACGCTTTGTGCCCCTGTGCCACGACTGGCCACATCTTGTTTTAAATTCTTGTGAACTATGAATTTTAACCAGAGTGTGAAATATTTTTGAGTTATCTTACAGCTATAAAGCGTTCGTGTGAATCTTCTTATCTCATTATAAGACAAATGAAAGTTATGATGAAGTGAATTACGTACAACTCACAACAGCAATTCGCTTTTGTCTCCCACGACGGGTCGTGTGTAACTTAATAAAATACGTTTATTAAAATGATTTAGAGTTTTAATTGTTATTGTTTCTATTTTACCACTTTCACAGCTGAATTTTTGAAAAAATATCAAATTTGATCGCAAAATTCACGAAGTGTGGCTGTAAAACCGACTGGTTGTGGGTTCGATCCCCATTTGAGGAGATGAAATATTTATTTAAATTTATATTTCCATTTCTTCACTCTGGTGTCGAGGCTAAGCGCGGCGTTGAGTTCTGCCACTCAACACGAAATGCCTCCAGAATTCGGCAAAAAGTGGGGAAGGGAGTGTCTTAACACTAGGTTCCTGCTGTGTGCGGGATACAGCGTGAAGCTGATCACAAAAAAAAAAAAGATTTGTACGGAAATTGAAGGTAGTTTTATCGTAAGCTAAAACTGTTGAGCTTTTAAGTTATTGGGCATGATTTGAATTAAAATTGTTTATATATTATCATAATAGGTACGTGACTGTAAGTCGGCGTTTGTGTTTGGCTTTTAAGGTAGGCGGATATCATACCTACCTTGACTGTTACTGGTATATTATAGTATTCTTAAATATACATATGTATAGGATTATTGGTATTAAATTTGTTTATTAGTGTTACAAAAGAAATAGACTGGCCGTATCTGAATCAATTTTAAATATTTCTCGTTTCTTTTAAAATATAAAGAACAATAGTACAATACATATGGTAATTAGATAGGTAATTTGACAAAACTAACGATAAACGCCACACCATCTAAGTATTTAATAATATAATGTATATTCTCAAAGGAATCCAGCAACCCGGCTTTAGCAAAACGACATCGACAAACACCTGCCAGGATCGCGACCTGTCTTGTCCACAATAAAACAAGCAAAATTTATTTAGGTACCATCAAGGATTTATTTTAGTAAAATTATTCACTTACTTGTTGAACGTGTGCTCGTACTGTTTTATTTCTTTCCTTGTGAATTCGTGAAACTCAGTGTAAACGTTCACAAATTTATATTTCGGTTTTATGTCAAGACCTTCTTCTAGTTTATCGTTTATGGCCTGCCTCCGCATGAGGATGCCGCTTAGTTCCTCAGTTGCTGACATTGTGGTAGACGCGCGCAAGAAAGGGTTAATAGAGAAACGTGCTGAGATTCAAGCACGGAGTGGAGACGCTGTGTACTGTAGTACGACGTTCCGAAGACTGGCAATTTGGCCGGTCCATCGGCGGCCGTCGGGGTCGGAGCAGCAGTCAGTGCGTCGCACTCCGCGCGCTCCCTCGTACCGTATCACGAACAAGCCGCGGGGGACGGACGGACCGACGCGGCTATATGCCGCGCACAGTACCACGTTCTAACTAATTTTGATGATATCGACAATAAAAAGATGATTAAAGTCATTATCATATACACCTCCACTGATATTATTTTTCTCGTATATATAAATACACTATACAAATGTGTTTTAGCTACTAATGATAAAAATGTTGATGAAATGCTTAAGTCGTAAGCCCAAGTATTTTTCAAGTTCATGATATAAACTTATAAAGGTATAGGTCAAGGTCAGATGAATGTAAATATGTATGTAGACGTTTCCTTTACTTCGCAAAGTAATATGTTTTAATATTCGATAGATATACCTATATATAATATTATGTATATTTAGCATAGTTATATAATACATCCGTAGTAAAAAATCGTAATTCTTAAATCGTTACAGCTCCTTATATCTATTATAGTTATTTTATTAAAATCTTCTCACATCATTTTTAAAGTTATTAACTCTAAGCTAATATACGCAAATCTCGTAATTAAAGAATTTTCGTCAATGTATTATACCATAATATACCACTTTGAGCTTATTTGATTATATCATTCTAATAGTTAAATAGCTTCTCAAAATTATATTTTATATATATTTTTAAATCAGCTTCACGCTGTATCCCGCACATAGCAGGGTAGGCAGAGGGAACTTAGTGTTAAATCACTCCGTTCCCCACTTTCTGCCGAATTCTGGAGGCATTGCGTGTCGAGTGTCGCCGCGCTTTGCCTCGGCACCAGAGCGAAGAAATAGAAATATAAATTTAAGTAAATGTTTCATCTCCTCGAGTGGGGGTCGAACCCACAACCAGTCGGTTTTACAGTCACACTATGTGCCTCAGCGCCACGACCGGCCTCATATATTTTTATTTATACATATTTGACTTTGTTTCATACTCATACTCATACTGCCCTCATCAAAACAGAATGAATGACGATACGGACTAAACCCTAAGGGAAAGTAAAAAAAATTGGAATAATAAAAAATATTAAATTAAGCCCATAAATTTAATTAACGTTTTATTAATCCGAGGGGACAACTGACCTGTGGTAACCCTTGTAAATATGAAGAAGATAATGAATTACTTATTTATTATTTTATTTTTTATTATACGTCGGAACTCAGAATGTTTTAATAAAATGGGCATGTGTTTTAAGTGTGTAATACATTGTAGCGTCTCTTGTTATTATAATATAATATAAAAAAATATAATCAAATCAGCTTCGCACTATATCCTGCACACAGCAGGATACGCAGAGGGAACCTAGTGTAGGTTCCCTCTGCCTAAGACTCTACTCCGTTTCCCACTACGTAAAATTCCGGAGGCTTTGCGTGTTGAGCGGCGGAACTCAACATCGCGCTTTGCTTCGACATCAGAGAGCCTTGAGTTATTAAAAAATGTAGCCCTCATGGCGTAGTGGGACAGCGTCTGATTGTAATGGGATGCTTGAAAGCTCGATTTTCTTTCGGTAGCTTGTTTAAGTATATATTAAAATTATTTGCTTGGGAACCGTAGTGTCTTTACATTAGGTTCCCTCTGCCTACTATTTTGTGTGCGTGTTACAGAGTGGAGCTTATATTTTTTTTCTGCTCAATTAAAACAAATTACGGCATTCGGCGCCATTCACCACAAGAAACGTTTAGAGTTTTTGAATCTAAATTACAATGATAACAGATTATAAATTTGGTATTTTTTACCAAGTACACTTAAACTTTTACAAATATAAAATAAAATAAATAATACTTCATTTATAGTCTACTGTTGGCATTATTAAGTTGTCTATTGATATAATACTCTATGAACTATGAAGAAGAATGAATATATTCTTAGCACAAACAATGAAATGTATGATAAAATTGTTCTTTAGAAGAAAAAATATATATTAAAAACATCAAAGGATTTTTAACATTTTTAAAGTGTATTCCACATTTAGGAAAGAAAAATACTTATATATAAGCCATACGTTCTGAACGAATGGCTTAGTGGTCAGAGCGCCTGGTCAGTTTCCAGGAGACGCGGGTTCGAGTCCCGCTACGTTCAATTTTTTATACGTTTTCTAAATAAGTGTAACTCCAAAGGAATAATATTTTTTAATTAATTTTAAATCAACAAATTGCAATGAGTTTTTTCGAGTATCTCCTATGGGACACCTGTCAAAATATTAATTTCGTTTCGTAACATAGGCAAGTAACAAGAGCACTACTTGAAATGAGGCCCATAATTAATTAAATAAAATAGTACCTATACTTATGTATTATATTTATGAACGTATTAAAATTACTGTATACATTATACATTATATATCCAGCTTCCCGCTGCACCCTGTATATAGCAGGGTACGCATAGAGTACCTGTTAAGACATTCCGTTCCCCACTTTCCGCCGAATTTTCGAGACATTACGTGTTGAGTGACGGAAATCAACGCGCGGGCTCTGATTTGTTACCAGCGAAAAAATGAAAATATTAAATAATTCATTCCGCCGAGTGGGAATCAAATCCACAATCGTTGCCCTTACAACTTTTGTGCCACCATGATAACTCACGACAGACTTGTCTCCAATTAAAAAAAAATAATGGGATTGATAGGCACTCAGCAAACAGACCCTAGTCTGAAAACATTGGGTTTTCCGCCTACAGTCTGACTATTATTTATTTTGAGTGATGAGTGGCCGAGCTGAGAGCTTTTTTAAGTATTCATATTAATATTAAAATAATTAAAATTTTATTTATTCCCCCGATTGGGGATTGACCCTACCTTCGCCCTATAGTTACTGCCCCACTGCGTCAATATGTCCTCTAAAAAATTCACCAAAATATTTTCAATCCTGATACTGAAATGTTTATAGAACGGTTAGTTTTCATGTTTTCTTTATAAAATTCGGTATAATAATTCCGAATAGCTGAAAAATTATAATGTTAGGTCTAAGAAAATACGTTAATTTGTACAGATGGGTAAACATGAGTAGGTATCACCAGAAAACCAGCGTCTAAACATCTACGAGCGCAGAACTCTTCAACCCTTTGTTTGTTTTCTTGATTAGATAAGAAGTTCACAGATAGTTCTATTTAAACATTTAAGAGTTGTTTATTTTATGATTACAAAAGCAAATTACATAGACTTGAAACTTATACTAAGAGTTTAAAATATGATCCCTACCTTTATAATGTACCTTAAGTAACCAAATAGGTACTTACCACATATTGTGATTAAAATAGTAATTGATATTTTTTATTTACACCAAGTGATAAACTAAACAGTACCTACATACACATATTACCTAGGTCCACTTATATATAGTTACAAAGGTTAAAAGGCCCAACCCGACTTCGTTCGGGTCAAAATAACTTAGCTTAACTTCACGCTTTATCCCTAGCGGGATGGTCAGAGAGAACGCAGCTCCAAACGCCACGGTCTCTACATACCTCTTTCGCTTCGTCCACTCTCATCAACCTCTTCATACACGCCTACGAGGGGCCCTCATGCTTTTTACGTGACCTAACTCTAGTATCTTTGATACTGTGTTTTCGAAGGTCAACCGAGGTCTCTCCCTACCTCTCTTACCGCTTACTTTTCCGTCATGAGTCTTTTTTGCCATTATTTCATCACTCATTCATTCGACGTGCCCAAACCAGCTGAACAAGTTCTTCTTCTTTCTCACCGTGACATCATCGCTAGTACCTACCTTTCTATGTATTTCTTCATTGCGGATGCAATCAGCTAAGCGGACTCCGAATATCCTACGTAGAGATCGCATCTCCACGGCATTCATCTTTCATTCATTCTTTTTCTGTAATACCCATGTTTCGTTGCACTTTTCGCTGTACAGCTGCACGTTATTAGCTAGCTAGCGTCGTATACAGTGCAGTGTTGGTACGCTGTTATACATCTCATCAATGCAGCTAACGTTAACCCTGTTACCAGCAGCAATATTCCTTTCCACATCCATCTCGTATCTTCCATCTCCACAGAACATACTTCCTAAATATACCACTTCATTCAGTTGTTCTAATTTCTTGTGATTTACTGATCTTACACTCCGTACTATCGATTAAAACGACATAGTCAAACGCTTAAATATTGCTTATATTCTGAAACATAACAAGCATTGACAAATTTCCTAAATAATTTTAATTTCCATTTTAATTATAGAATTAAAGTTAAAATAATAAATATATTTCACATTGTAACCTACATATATGTAGACTTAAGCACGATGCGGTTCCTCCTTAATTTTAAATTAATTAGTTTTTGGACACTCCTCTAATTAAATTTAACCCAAAAAACTATGCGTAGGTAGTTAAGTACCTACAAATTATTTCATAACTTTTATGAAATATCATAATGATTCTTCGTAACATTTCTAATTTCGTAATAGAGAGATTGATATCCCATGGGATAGACTGTAATGGGTTTATTTCATTCTAAGTGAACCAAGCCCCAACAATAATAGCCGTCAAAAATACATTTCCAGCAGACCACAATTTGAAGTCGCCATGAAGAGACATACGAGGTAAAAGTTGTAGAATTTTCACCAAAACATATTTCACACGTTTTGATCGTGCTATAAATTATTCATATGTGGAGTTCGTCTAATCTGAGAATATATTTAATTATATTTTTATTAATCCAAAAAATTAAATAATATTTTCGATATTTTTAAAAAATCAAAATACGCGTTACTGTTATAAATTATTCACATTTTTTGTTATAAAACGCCTAATGAGAGAAATAATAAATTATATTTTTATTAAAATATAAAATAAAATAAAAAACTTAATTCAAAATACGCATACGAGTTACTTAAACACTAGAAATTCTCAACTTGTATGTAATTCCGAGCAGCGGTACTGCGTTTACTATGTCCTTATATTGAAAGCAATAACTTTGGTCTGAAATTAAAACTTTTTATACAGATCCGAGAGTACTGGAGATATTCCAGAGAACAGCATCGAGGGAACGGAGCAATCGGTTGGAGTTGAGAAAAAAATTAAAAAAGGAAAAATAAGTTTAATTAAACAATATTTAATAGACTACACAGCTAATTCAAATTTACACGGATTGAAATATATCGGCGAAAAAGAACGGACCCCGATAGAAAAGTAGGCGATATTTTGATAACTATAAAGTCTATTTTATACTTTAATTATTGAGTAAACTAGTTTACCTGTTCGACAAACATGGTATCGCGAAAAGCAAGACAGCTTCATAAATAAAACCAAGGGAAAAAACAGTTTGAAATACGAGTCTCACATCGGTGAATGGGAATCTAGATCTTAGGCCTTAAGTTATTTTTATTACAAGAAATAGTAAAAACTATAGAAAACACTAATTAAAAGCCTTATTTTCAGAATCTTCTGGCTTTTTATGTTTAGCTGTTGCGTGGTTCTTTGCGCGGGCCTAATTCGTAAAGTTTGGATAAAGTGGAATGAGAGTCCAGTGATTGTGAGCTTTGCCGAAAATTCTACACCTGTTTGGCAGGTACTTCGCATAGAACAGCTTAAATGTCTATTATTATTTATTATTTTATTAATATTTTAATTTGATCGCTCTGGCATCAAGGCAAAAGCCCGGAGTAGAGTTCCGCCACTAAACACGCAATGCCTCGAAAAATTCGACGGAAGGGTTAGGTTCCCTACGCCTACCTTGCTGTATGCGGGATACAGCGTGAAGCGTGATTTAATTTTTAATTTACTTTATTTCTAGATATACTTCCATTGCTTATGATCGTTTTCCAGATACCCTACCCAGCTGTAACGGTATGCTTTGAAACTAAAGCGCAACAGACTAAGTTTAATTTCACAAAATATTTCCATCTATATTTCAACGAAAGTACATATGGGAATCTTACTGAAGAGGAGTAAGTAGACATTTTGCGTGTATTCTACGCCATCAATTGGAGTAATTTAAATTGAAATATTTAATATATTTTTTAAGAAATATTAATTACTAAAGGTACTAAACGTAGTTACTACGTTAAGTTTACCACAGGAAGTACCTGAAAGGTATTTAAAATGTTTAACACCACTATTTTATTAAAATTAATAATATTATATAATTATGTTAATACCCAAACAATTAAGATTAAAAAAATGTTATTATACAAAAGAAACTTGTAATAAATGAAAGAATTTTTGCAAGTTTAAATAATATGTTCTAATTTTTATTAGACGGCTACTTTTCGAAGATGTAAGTTTAGTGTGTGACGATCACCTCGCCCCAGCAAAAGGAAGACAGTTTTCTCTTGGCAACATTACAGTGGAAAATTTAAAAGAGGTAAGTTTATTCAAACCCAATAAGTAAAAACAACATTTTAAAAGTCGTTTAAAGTGAAAGGAAACGGAGAGACATGTAAAATATATTTTTTTATGTATAAATTTCGACTTCTTTATATTTATTTTTGCTATAATACATTTTAAAAATTTAATGTGGGTAGTCCTCAATTAGTAATTTTATAATTCATATTTCAAATACTTATATATCTATTTACTTTTAGTTTATTTTCAATTCAAAGACTAACAAAACATAAACATTATTTTGTTTTGTCTTGATCAGGTATCACCAAATGTAAGTGAAATGTTTTTTGGATGTAAATGGAAAGACATTCCTAAGGATAGCTGCTCTGACTTGTTTCTCCCTATCTTAACAGAAGAAGGACTTTGTTACACCTTCAATACGATGGGTGCCGACGAGCTCTTCCGAGTTGAGAAGTATTATTATTTTTTTAATAAAAATTATTATAATAATATAAAATATTCTTTTTTTTAACATATTCATAACTAGCGGCTCGCCCACGGCTTCGCCCGCTTAAAATACATGATTATTGATTTAATAAGCAGAATTGATTGACAACTATAATGACTTCTAATATGATTTTTTACGACATTATCGTCAAAGAATTTTTGATTGTTTTAAATAAAAAAATACGACCATTGTTGATATTTGATATTTATAAAATATACATAAAGCTAGTTATTTATTACACGTATATATTTTTGTAACTTTACGTTCTTTTTACCTATATAATATACTCTGATAAATGTGCTGATGTCAGTGAATAATTTAATTTACTCATTCAGAAACAGCCTTAAATGTTAAATTATTGATTTGAAGGATTTATAATATTCTTTGTAAAATAACTGTAATAATTGCATATTAACTCCTGTACAGTTTTCCTTTAAAAAATCTTTGTATTTACTTGATATTTCTTGCAAGATCGTTCTTTATCTCTGTGTTGAATTAATTGCGACTTAAACTTAACTGTTATAATTTATGAAGGTAATCAATCTCCATTAACAATTTAATTTTGTTTACTTTATTGTATAAAATATTGTATAACAATGCTTTAAAAATATATTTTTTTATCAACAGTCATATAACCCAGACGTTTCGAATATCATTCTTTAGCCAGAAATCTTACCAGCCCTATTGCTATATAATATTCGCAGGCAAGCTAATGCCTTGAGTTCATTCAAATGACGATAACTTTTTTTTAATGAACAGATTTTGATGAACTAAACTTTAGTACTTAAGTTGAGTTAAAACAAAGCAATTGGTGAAATTTTCAAGTAAATCGGTTCAGTACTTTCAGAGAAAAATGTGGACAAAAATATGTCGACAGACAGACAGACAGACAGACAGACAAGAAATTCAAAAAAAATCTTTTTGCTTTCTATTATTATTTTTAAGTGTCCCTCTACCCATTTCAGTCAAAATTACTAAATGTACAGACAAAATATTTTTATTATATATAGAGATTAAAGATCGAGATTATTAAGATTCGAGGCCAGTCGTGGCGCAGTGGCACAATGTGTGACTGCAAACGTGATTGGTTATGGGTTTGGATATTATATTTATTTATATTTATATTTTCATTTCTTCGCTCTGGTGTCAAGGTAAAAGCGCGGCGTTGACTTCCGCCACTCTTCACGCAATGAAAGTACGGAACCGAGTGTTTTGACACTAGGTCCCCTCTGTCTAACCTGCTGTATGCGGGATACAGCGTGATAGCTTCACGTTTCGTTTCGCTTCACGCTCACGTTAGCTTTATTTGGTTTATTTTTTTATATTCATAATTAATATATTTTATTTCTAGTTTGAACACAGATTATAACTATTTAGAATATTCGAATAGAACACAAAGTTGGAGTTTAGAAACTGGTTATCCTCCAGACACTCCACTGGAAACTTATCCGCATCGGGGCAGCGTAAGTTTTATTTTTTTGATTTTTATCTAAATAAAGAAAGATCAAAAGTGACAGTATCTACCTACTATTTATGGTTTAATTCGACTCATAAGAACACATTTAAAAATATTTTTATTTCCATGTTCACGCCACGATGAGCCACGCCGTAGCGATTGGCGCTTCGTTCCTCCTGACTACCCCATTAGGGATTAAGCGTGAAGCTAGCTAGTAAGCTAGTTTAGTTTTATTTTCTTCGCTCTGGTGTCGAGACAAAGCGCGGCGTAGAGTTCCGCCACTCAAAACGCAATGCCTCCAAAATTTCCTATGGCAGTAAGTAGGGATCGGAGTGTCTCACTAGGTTTCCTCTACCTACTCTGCTATGTGCGGGATACAGCGTGAAGCTGATTTGATTTTTGATTTTCATGTTCTGTATTAACAAAGTAAATTTTGCCAACCAACACGCAATGACATATTAACACGTTTACTGTATGACCTATATTTGAAAAATTTTTAGCTGATGCGGTTGAGGCCTTTTCGGCCTCATAATTTATACATAGGTTATATAACACTAACCGGCGTGAAGACTATATGAGGCCGATTTCGACGTCAAGCCGCAGTGAACGTGTTAATTGGACAAAATTAGAGGTCTCTGCCTGAAAATAAAAAGTCTTATATATTAAAATATATTATTGTTTCAATTATTGTTTAGGGATATGGTGCAAAAGCTGGATTGGTATTTCTTTTGAGAGCTAATCAAGAAGATTTGGATTATCTGTGCCGAGGACCTGTACAAGGGTTTAAGGTAAATAATTTTTAATTCATTTAGGTAATATTAATATTGATTGAGGCAGTCGTGGTGCAGAGTGTCAGCGGATTGTAAACGCGATAGTTGTGGGTTCGATTACCATTTGAGCAATTGAATCATTTAATATTTTCATTTACTTGCCCTGATAACAAGACGAAGCACAGTGTTGAGCTGCTCAAAACGCAATTTCTCGAAAATTCGAGTAATGAAAATGGAGAATGGAGTACCTTAGATTACATTAGGTTCCCTCTGCCTATCACATATGCAGGATACAGCGTGCAGTTTAAAAAATAATTTTCGCATCCATCATTGTATGTTTTATAACAGGAAAATATTTACTTATATAGATATTTTTTATTACGGTTTAGAGCAATTAAAATAAGTAGATAAGTTCAGCTACATATATACATACCTACTTACTAGAATACATCAACGTGAATACTTTGTACTGGAATATTTTACTGCCTTAAAACTGCTATATTTGAGGCCAGTTGTGGCGCAATGGCACGATGTGTGACTGTAAAACCAACTGGTTGTGGGTTCGATCCCCACTCGAGGAGATGAAATATTTACTTAAATTTATATTTCCATTTCTTCGGTCTTGTATCGAGGTTAAGCGCGGCGTTGGGTTCTGCCACTCAACACGCAATGCCTCCAGAATTCGGCAGAAAGTGGGGAACGGAGTGTTTTAACACTAAGTTCCCTCTGCCTACCCTGCTGTGTGCGGGATACAGCGTGAAGCTAAAAAAAAACTGCTATAAATTATATATGACTTAGTTTACATAAAAATATAATTTCCTCAGGTACTATTGCACAATCCGGCAGAGCTGCCGCGTTTGTCACAACAATATTTTAGATCTCCTCTATCTCAGGAAGTAGTTGTGGCTGTCAAACCAAAAATGATGACCACATCAGAGGGACTGAAGCCTTATGACCCGACTAGGTTTGACTTTATCTTAATAAAATGTGTATACAAAAAGTATATGTTTTTATAAAGAAATTGAATAATTTTTTCTGTTAATATATTTAAAACTCAATTCACAATAAAAGACTATTTAGAATTTTGTAAAGTTGAATTTAACGTTATAAAGTTTATTTTATTGATTTACGATGAAATAAATAATATTAAAATGAAATATACAACACAATAGAAGCTTATATCGAACAATAACAAAAATATAACGCTCAGCATATAATATAGGAACTGCGACCTCATCACGTAGAGTTCGAGTGCTCTCAACTATTCTTCGATACTCCGCCTCTGAATGAGAAGCAAGTTTCACGTACATTTCTGATTATTATTTTTTATTGGAAGTAACCTGTAATATCAAGTTTATAGAAAAATATTATTGTATTGTGACATTTTTTATACCACAGTTGTACTAATTTTAGGTATCATGTTTCATCTATATATCAGCTTCACTCTTAATCCCACACAGAGCAGGGTACGCAGAGGAACTCAGTGTTAAGGCACTCAGTTTCCCACATTCCATCGAATTCTGGAGGCATTGTGTGTTGAAAGAGAAGAACTTAACGCCGCGCTTTGCCCCGAAACCAAAGAAATTAAAGCGAAGAAATTTAAAATATAATTTTAAATAAATATTTCATTTCCTAGAGTGGGGATCGAATTTCATAAATAATGGCTTCACGCTGTTTTCCGCCCACAGCAGGGTAGGCAGAGGGAACCTAGTGTTAAGACACTCCGCACCCCACTTCCTGCCGAGTTCTGGGGGCATTCGTGTTGAGTGGCGGAACTTAACACCGCGCTTTGCCTCGACGCCAGAGCGGAGAAATGAAAATATAAATGTAAATAAATATTTAATTTCCTCAAATGGGGATCAAACCCAAAACCAATCGATTTTACGGTCACACTATGTCCCCCTGCGTCATGACTGGCCTCAAATAAATAATGGCCTATAACAAAATAATTACTTAATATTCTTATGACTTCTTTAATATAATTATATTTTTGGTATGAACCCATTTTGTTACAGACGCCAGTGCTATTTCCCAAGTGAACGCTACCTACAGTATTTTAAAGTTTACACTCAAGCCAATTGCGAAATGGAATGTTTAACTAAGTTCACTTATGCGAGATGTGGCTGCGTGCATTTCGGCATGCCGCGTGAGTTTCTTGATTTTTTAATTTAATAATTAAAAAAAATTGTGAAACAAAATCTTGATTTAGTTTAATTACATCTATCTATATCTAGAAGTCGTGGCCCAGGGGCACAAAGGTGTGACTGTAACGTGACGGTTGTGGATTCGATCCCCACTCGAGAAAATGAAATATTTATTTAAGGTTATATTTCTTTTTCTTCGCTCTGGTGTCGAGGTAAAGAGCGGCGTTAAATTCCGCCACTCAACACGCAATACCTCCTAAATTCGGCGGAAAGTGGCGAACGAAGTGTCTTAAAACTAGGTTCCCTCTGCCTATCCTGCTGTGTGCGGGATATATCGTGAAGCTAATTTAATTTTTTAATTTTTAAATCTATCTAAAGAGGTACTTATTTAAAGAGTTTTATTAAGTAAACATTGAGAAACAAAATGTTCTCTACATGAACATATAAAACAACGTTATATTGTAACAACCTACATCGCCAAAGTAAGTTGTTTTAACCCAAATTCTATTTTCAACACAGATGGTCCAGAAATGCCAGTTTGTAACGCAGGAAGCGTCGCCTGTATAAAGAAAGCGCAAAGTATGTATAATTGAAAAACAAACTAAGCATTCTCTCTTTTTATTAGTCTTTTGTTTTATTTTCAATATTTATTTATTTTAAGTACGCCACTTATACAAATTAGTAAATATTAAAATATTTCAAAACTAGCCGCACCCGCGCGGTTTCGCTGCTTCAAATATATGAATATTTATTTAATATTAAGTGTATTAAAGGAAAATTGAGTGAATATTTTAGTATGGTTATCTTAACTGCTGTCAATTCTACTTAATAACTCTTTTGGGACTTTATTTGATTTTGCTCGCAAAAGATGTCGTCTTAGAAAAATATTTAATTTTTTCACATCTATATAAATAGATTGTAGGATACGCGCGCAAAGAAAACGCGTTTTTTTCCGCGTACAACTCGATCCTGCGGAAATTCCAGTTCCTATAAAAAACGTCGCCCCACAAACACCCGGAGAAATAGCAAGATAGACAAAAAATGTTTGTTTGTGGCTTAGTAGAGACTATCATGTAATAATTACTGGTATGTGCTTAAAAAATACGGTTATTTTGAAATCACATACAGACGTTTCTATTTTATTTATATTTATTGAAAAACATGTAAACATATTACGAAAATAAAATCTTCTTTAATTACGGTAAGCCATTAAATATTATTTTAAAAAATTCTACATTTTATCTGTGCCACACGATATTTTATGCTAGATAGCAAACTAGGTCTACAGCTACTACACATACACACAGGTTGCGAAACACGAGACATTAATTTAGGTTTCATTACATTCCAATATCGATTTGTTACATCACTAAGATAAAAGATATTCATATCACATATATCATCGCCATCACTATTACTTTTATAACTTTCCTTTTCCCAAATTAGTATGTAAGAATATAATGACGTTCTCACAAAATGAAAATGCTAATATACGGCGATTATATTATTTCTATCATTATTATAATGATATTGGTTAAAATATACTAATTATATATAATTATATATGTATATAAATATACTTTTTTGAACATAATAAATGCTAAAAGTGTGTATATTGTGATAGTTGTCGATTTTTACCATCTACGGGGACTTGTAGTTTTTTTATTATTTTAATACCCCGCTCTGGTGAAATAAAATGAAAAGTTTCGAAATATCGCGGGCAGACGTTTCTGCTGGGTGATGTCTTCCCGTTGCACTTCTGACCAATAAGAATGGATTATTATAGCATAAATTGGATGTTTATATTTGATGTCTAACAACCCAATCTACGAGTATGTCGACAATCTTGACAGAATTTGGGATATTATAATTATTATGTATTTATCTATACATATTTATTATTATATATGTAAACATAACGATCAAATATGACACACAAAAAAATATTTTATTTGTTTATGGTAGCAGTTTTAGTGATTTTCACAAGATCGTAATTTTTTATTATTAAGTAACTAGTGACATCATTTAATGCTTATTTTTTATAGAGTTAATTTTTCAGTTTTCGCTGTATCGCGCATTGCAGGGTAGGCAGAGGGAGCCCTAATGTTAAGACAGTTTGCGATGAATTCTGGAAGCTTTGCGTGTTGAGTGGCCGAACTTAACGCCGCTTTGCATCGACCTCAGAGCGAAGAAATGAAAATATCAATCAATATTTCACTTCCTCGAGTTTGAATAGAACCCACAACCTAGCTACTAGCCACAAAAGGAATTGGGTGAATTAATGGTGTTAGGTACTAAGTTAGTTCTTGTTTCTACATAGACATAGATATGTATTTGTTCTTTAAAGTATCATCTTCTTAATAAGTTCTTAAAGCAACATTCGAAATCATCATCAGTTATATTAACTGATATTTCAACAACAATAATGCATTTTTTTTAGTGGAATTAGTTACCGTAGAAATACAGTCTCGTTTGGAAAAAGACACCCTCGAGAACGACACCCTTGGCGAAGCTCGTCGAGTTGCTGCTGAATGCAAATGTCTTCCTGCGTGCACTTCTATTGAGTATGAAGCAGAAACTTCACAAGCTGATTACGACTGGAAAGCATTATTTGGAGCTTACAATTTGCCGATTGAGGAGGATTCACAAAAGTATTCATTATCTTATTAATATATCTTTACAAAAAAACGTTAAATGTTCAATAACAATACTATCTTAAGCCTTTGGAAGCGTCAGCGCTCCATTTACAGGAACAGCATATAGGGTAAAATATTTTATACCCATACCTAAAGAAATTAATCAAGATATCTCAAAAGTTTAGACGTAGGATTCTTTAGATACACGATATTTATCTATACCTGTATTTCGTGTGACACAGTTACGCATAGATACCAGTAACGTAAACACATGCTACTACAAATATACTACTAAAGGTTAAACAACTTTGAACTTTGCCGCCAAAACTATAACCCGATTTCGAAATGAGGCGTATGCGGCGGTTTCCTTTTGATAGGTTTATGCCTGCGTGTGTCGTTCTTGAAAAATGGCGTTTTATTTTACAATGATAATTTTTATTTTGAAAAAATCACTTTTTATTTTTTGGGGAAAAAAATATTGTATTTGACTTTTTAGATAAGACTGTGGTTTCATTTAAAATGGCGCTGACAAAAACACTGTATATTTGTTTTTTTTTTTTCAGTTTGTTGTATGCACGAGTTATGATTTTCTTTAAAGAAGCCCAATTTATTACTTCACGTCGATCGGAACTTTATGGCCAGACCGATTTCCTTGCTAATTGTGGAGGCCTACTGGGACTTTTTATGGGATTTTCCATACTTAGCGTTGCAGAAATATTATATTTTCTTACATTGAGGTAATGGTAGTGCCTGCCTAACCTGCATTTTGTTTAAATTTTTTACGTCCATTATTTTATGTTATTAATGTTGGTTTAACAATTTGCAGACTTTGTTGTGTGTTATGGAAAAGGAGACAAGCTAAGAGAAGAGCTTATATGAACAAAAATGCTATTCTAACTCCACAAGATGGGAAATTAAAAGATTTGCATATTTACTAAGTCTTTATTACATAGGAATGCACAGTAAAAATAATATTTCCTTTAGCATATAACATTTAAAAAATCAAACAATTTAATTAAGATTTACTGTTACGATCACAAAACTGTATACTTATTAGATATTAACTTGATTCTTATATTTTTTGTGAAAGCGGCAATGTTTATAATAATTTATAACTTTAATTATTAAATTATATAATAATACTATTTGTTTTATTTAAACTGTACTTGGTCCACTAGGTTTTTTCTTAGGTGCGTAACCTATTCTATTGTGAATTTCTTCTGAAGTTTTTGTCCCTCCTGCTAAGGATTTGGGCGTGTCTTCTTGCATTTCATTACTTACAGATGAATTATTCACTTGGTCCCGTCTGAAAGCCTCATACTCTTGTAAATCGTCGAGTTTCAAAGTTATTTCTGTTAAAGGTCTGCGAATCATTTTTTATCTGTAACAATGTTTTCAAATTGAAGTTGTGAATAATGATTATATTGAACGCATTCCATTTGCTGCGGTTGGTACACAGACTTACGTAAAAAAGTAAAGGGACGTCCACGTACATCGATATTAAAATTAATATTATTTGTAAAAGTATAAAAAAATAAACATTTAAAATCATTAAAACGTTATTTATTATAAAAATTTTAATTATCTCAAATTATACTAATTGAAATAATAGAACCAACAATAATATATTATCCGTAAGATATCAGGAGTATTTATTTTGCAAGCTGCTTACTAATGCGTAGTCCGAGGACAATGTACATTAAATAATGGTCATGTACAGATGTTTTTCGCATGATGACACTATTGCTTTTATTTTTATTAACCTACAATCTTTCTATCTACATTTTTACCACCTTAACTTTCTAAAATAAAATTTAAATAATACTTTATACCTGTTTTTTATTAAAGATAATATTCCAAAAAAATTAAGATTACTAATAAATATACGTGCGCCTCACCTTATTTCATCGAGGGGAATGGGAGAGGTCAAAAAATGTTAAAAAAAACCATAATGTAATCAATAGACGACCCCTTATTTAATCTGAACCGTTAATAAAGTCTATTATTCACGATATTATTTTTTAAGCTTATTATAATAAATACAAATTAACAGTCATACTTAAAATGTTGTCAATGAAATTCATAAAAAAAAATATAAAAAGAGAACAGAATATCGATATCATTAAGCACTATAAAACTAAGTACTTCACTACGCTTATTATACTTCATTTCGTTGTTCGGAGTACACGTCATAGTGTTTTTCCAAGCTTCGATTTTAACTAACAAGCCTAGATTTAGACTAAATAGTGTTCCTAAGTGCATTTAATTACAATATATCTAAATTCTACTCACCAAAATGCTGTATCTCGAGGATTATTTAGAAAGTAAGCTCTCTAGTATTTGCTCTTCCACGTTCATATACGCCATTACGGTTGGCGGCAATGGATTACGCCAAATAGTTTAGCGCGACATTTAAAATTTGTAAATAAAATTAAATACCACATGCTACAGTTGTTAAATCTTGTTTTATTTACAGTGATCGAGCATTTACCTCAAGAATTAAGAGATAGATTTACGGAAATGCGAGAAATGGATTTATCGGTCCAAAGTAAGATTTATTATTAGTATATGGTGATAAAAACAATATTTTACTAATAAGTCAATTATAAATAATAACATTTTTTTATTGTTTTATAACAGATAATATGGATACTTTAGAAAAGCGAGTGCGTACATTATTCGGTGGATGCCGACGTGGTGATATTAATACAGATCAAGCTAACACCGAATTTTCAGATATTAAGCGTGGTTATAATAAGACTTTAGAGGAAGCCGATGAAAAAGTTACACTAGCGAATCAGATGTATGACTTAGTTGACAGATATTTACGGCGACTAGGTTTGTAAATATAAATAATTATTATATTTAGCTTAGGGGGGTAGAGCTACTTGCGTCCGTAGGATTTACCACCTATTCCTAGGCCCACCCTACACGTGCCCCCTGGGTGGTGCAAAATGAGTAGCAACGCCGAGTAACGGGCGGCGGTTAACTAACCTGTCTTTGGTTCATCACAAACCTTGGGAGATTAAATCCTCTCTAAAAGAGTGACTGCAGTACCTTGGGAAAGTACTGCTAGTATGTCCCACCTCTTTTCTATGAATTATGAATGAAA
>JAATLQ010035289.1:0-28043 GCA_013421005.1 Heliconius erato x Heliconius himera
TATGATTCTTAAGCTTAATTACAAGATGAAATGAAAAGAACAAAATACGTTTTTATTATATTTATAATTACGTATGAATAAGCAATTAGTTACGTACTTCAACTAAGATGTTTCTAATATCATAATGATTGGTTACTACACATGAAAATAATAAGCAATACTATCGCAAATTAGCAAGCAATCGATAGTTCACAATAATCGATAGTATCGATACTATCGATACTGTCGATATTATCGTTACCTAGAAATTCAATAGTATCGATACTATCGATAGTATCGATGTCTTTCTGATTTGGAGATACGATACTATCGATAATATCGATAGCATTGCATTTGTCCGATAGTATTGTACCCTTTTGAACTATCGATACTTCGATACTATCTCTTTAATCGATACTATCGATTTTAATATCGATAGTCCTTCTATCGGACTACTATCGATAGAATATCGAATTCCGATCGATAGTCCACTATCGATCGGCAACACTAGTATCGATTGCACGAGTTACACAAATTTGTAAACTTCTGAGTATAGACATAGTTGCATAACTCTTGTTTTACTTCCGTCCTACCGAAAAACTCTCGCCATCCACCTTCGTCATAATATCAATACCTTACGATAACCAATTTCTCTTTTTTTCTTCAATCTTTTTCTCGCACATGGCAAAGTAGGTAGAGGGAACCTGGGAACCTAGTGAAAGAGTGGAGTGGAACTCGGAATAAATGAATGCCCGTCGCGTTACAGTGACACGCTTGTGCCCCTGCGTCAGAAAAGATATCACAGCCTTAAAATTAGGGAGCAGTATGATTGTTGCCCCGCTCGTCAAACGGCTCGCGGGTGATAGTGCGCAGCCATATACTGAGTCAGTTACAATAAAAAATGTAAGACCGGGAGAGCTGCTTGAGCTGAGCTCCTCGTGTTAGAGCCACTATAGATGTGCTATAGATATATATAAAAACCCAAAAGATAATTGGTAAGAGAGATAGGGGGAGACCTCGGTTGACCTTCGAAAACACAGTATCAAAGATACTGGAGGAAGGTCACGTAAAAACCATGAGGCATGTATGAAGAGGTTGATGACAGTGGACGAGGCGAAAGAGGTATGTAGAGGCCGTAGCGTTTGGCGCTCCGTTCTCTCTGACTAACCCGCTAGGGATAACGCTTGAAGCTAAGTCAAAAGATAATCGTGTAATTCAAGCGGCCGGAGCTGTGGGTTGGTTGCTTGTATACCTATATATCCTTAATAAAAATATATAAAGTTTCTCCAAAATGGTCTCCATTAGCTGCAATAGAGTCCTTTAAACGTTACGGCCAGTCTTCAGCTATGATGATGTCCGGAACGTTCGTTACTAACCAAGATTGGGTGAATCCGGCTTTATGACCCAGTGCCGAATCTTGCTGAAAGGACTATTTTTGGTTATTGAATAAGGTGTTGTTAAGGGGCTTAACTACCTTCTCAAAAGTAGTAGTAGTATGTGTTTATGTTATTGGTATCTATGCGTAACTTCGTCACACGAAATACAGGTGTGGATAAACATCGTGAAATGAAAAAATAAATATACGTCTAAACTGTTGTGGTACTATATGCTGATTCATAAAAGGAGCGCTGGCGCTTCCACCCTGTATAACTATGACATCACACAAAACTTGTAGGTTTCTTTAATATTTTTAACTAAACACTACAGACACGTGGTCCGTACTTTTTTAACTTTTTCTTTATTATCAGCTAATCAACAGTTTAATATTTATCTACTACTTAAATATGGCTTATAACTAGATAATTATCAAGATATTTAATTCCTAATAAAGTTCAGGTATTTTTAGATTCACATTTTGTAAACATTTTACTTATTACCTATTAACTTTATATCTATTACAATTTTACGATTTATATACAGTTTTGTTTTTTATTCTAAGTGCCTATCGGAAGATGGATTCAGGATGTGGAAGGTATAATCGAAGTGGTCATAACTGTGGTAGCTTTGAGGACTGAGAGGAATTCAAGGAAAGTATCCTTGTAATGGTCTTTGTGCCCCATGATCGGTACCACATTGGGTGTTTTTATTTGATTCATAGCCGCTCTTATTAGCTTTGGCCATATTTTTACAGCGGTAGTCTTTGGAGAGTCCCTTATGATTTTATCTATGGCCACCATCTGGGTTTCATGTAGTGAAGGTTTCCTCCCACCTAATAGGTTTTCAACGGCAGTCATAAAGGCGTTGCATGCGTAAAACTTGTAGGTTAGGTAATATTTAATTTACATGGCTGGATTACGTATTGTAAATATTTACCTTTTTTTTTTTGTTAATAATACTTCCACTTTCTGATGTATTTTTTTTTATAACAAGGGTGAAAGAGAAATTCCTTTGTTAAAACATTCCGTTTCCCACTTTCCCCGCTATTTTTTTGTGTCTTAAACTATTTTTCACATTGCCATTTCATGATAAGTGGCGAAATCCAACGCCGTGCGTTTACCAGAGCGAGGAAATTCATAATTTATCCTCTCGAGTGCGGCTTAAAACAACACCCGTCGCTACGACGGCCTTTAATCATTTCCTATATTTTTTATTACTTCCTATATTCATATTTATTACTTCCTATATTCAAAATTTCAATTTGAATTTGAATTTGTAAACGCGACTGGTTGTGGGTTCGGTCGCCACTCGAGGAAATTAAATATTTATTTAAATTTATATTTGCATTTCTTCGCTCTGGTGTTGAGGCAAAATGCGGCGTTGAGTACCGCCAATCAGCACGCAATGCCTCCGGAATTCAGACGGAAAGTGGGGAACGGGGTGTCTTAACACAAGGCTGACTGGCTACCCTGCGGTATACAACGTGAAACTGATTTAATTTTTTAAATTTATTTTAATCATAAGGCATTTAACGAAGTGTAAAGTAGTAAAGACTGCTATAAAATATTAAGCTTTTTTTATTATATTTCTTGGAACACTCAAAATTATTATTTTTTTAATTATTTCTTAATGAAAGGTCATTAGGCTAGTAATTATTTGCAAAGTAATGCGGAATAACATTTAGATACTGAATAAAATTTAAAAATAAACCAATTTAATAAACTAAAAATAAATCAGTTTCACGCTGTATCCCGCACACGGCAGGGTACGCAGAGGGAATCTAGTGTAAGACACTCCGTTCCCCACTTTCTGCCGAATTCTGGAGGCATTACCTGTTAAGTGGCAGAACTCAACGTCGCGCTTTGCCTCCTCACCAGAGCGAAGAAATAGAAATATTTAATAAACAAAGTTTCCATCATATTTTTTTTTTACGCTAAATAAACTTTAATTATTTTTTTTACTATCAAAGATCATTTTTTTATATTTAATAAAAAAAAGTCATAAACGCCATAAACACTTTATTGCAAACATATGAGGAATGTAAACAAATTGTCTTAGATTTATAAAACTTTTGAAACGCCTTATAAATATACTATTTGAAATTTTATACTACTATAATAATAAGGTCATAATAACGCCATTTTACACATAATACTTTACTATATAAAATTTTAAATAATCAATTTAAATATATTTTTTTTATTTTTGATTTCTTGCTTTATCTCGCATATAGCAAAGAAGACAGAAGGAACCAAGTGTTAAGACCATCCGTTTCCACCGAATTTTCAAGACATTGCGTTTTAAGTGGCGGAATTCAACGCCACGTATGTTCATGTTACCAGAACGAGGAAAAAAAACTATATTGCCGTTGCGCCACCGCTGTGTGTTAATCGAACCCACAACCACCGGGAGGGAGCAAAGAATCTATAAACTACCACGATGACGTCACTAATAACTTTAAAAAAATCGTGTATTTTAACAAGTTATGATTTACAAAATTATAACATAAACGTGACCCAATTAAACATATTATAATAAATAAATATTTAAATGACGTTATCAGCTCATGTAAATTGGATATATTAGTAGTAGAAAACTAAATACTTTTTTATATTATAACATTAAACACCACAATATGGCAGTATAAAACAGCCTTAGCAATATACACACAGTAATATATCTTTGAAAAGAGAAAATTTAAATAGACATCTAAATAAAAACTAAAAAAAATGCTTATTTCGTGTATGTTTATGTATGTTTATTTATTTATATACATAAATAAACATAATATCCATTGAAAATAACATAAATTTTTAAAGAAACTACTCATAATTTAATAGAAAATAACAACGAATGCAAAAATTGTACTACGTTAATATACAATTCAAATTCGTATAATTATGGAAACTAATATTAATAATAATTAAAAAACAAAATAAAAAAAACGTTTTTTTTATATTTAATTTAAAATACTAGCGTATATTTTAAATATTTTTTGAATTATAATCATATCTTATACAGAACAATTTATTATTAATATAATTTTAGCTATAATAAATGTGACTATTTTTAAAAAGTATTTGAAGCAAGAATTTATAAAAT
The DNA here is from genome assembly GCA_013421005.1 of Heliconius erato x Heliconius himera. NCBI lineage: Eukaryota > Metazoa > Arthropoda > Insecta > Lepidoptera > Nymphalidae > Heliconius > Heliconius erato x Heliconius himera. The sequence continues at coordinate 4,459 of JAATLQ010035289.1, forward strand.
ACAGCTATCAGTGTTAAAGTAGTCTAAGTTTTTTTTATTGATATATTCTTTTATAGTTTTACAATAATATTGAAACTTGATCCAGATAAATCAAAATAATATGTCGTTCAAATTTAAACGCTATTTAAAAAAATGTTATTTTACTTCATCAAGAGATTTTACTAAAATATAAAAACTTAATAAGCACCAAATAATATTTTAAAAAATGTGATGTATAAAATTATCACTAAATATTGTTTAGACCACTTTACATTGAGAAAAATATTACAATCACACAATATATTTACAAAATTACATATAATTGACAGCTTAAGTCGCTTAGTACACGTATAATAAAAAAGGAATATATTTAGAGTGAATAAGTATGAAAAAAAGTTATTTTAATTTTCGGTCTACTCATTTCTCTCTTGGTCTTTTCCGGTCTCATCGGGTCTACTTGAGGTCTATGTCATCACTTAACAGGTCTTCGCATTCCTTCTCCCATTTATCATCATTATTTTTTTCTGCGACCACTTCGTATTCGTTTAGTTCAGCTTCTAGTTCTTTTTCCCATTGTTCTGTAAATTTAATATTAGTTTAAGTAATAGTAATATATATTGATATGTATTGGATATTAATATATAACTCTGTACCTTTCTAAAGTATACGTATTTTGTCTTCATTTACTTGTATATCTCATTGAATTTGCGTCGTATTTTAATTTAAATTGATGCTAAATTATTTTAAATTTGTATAAAAAAATATTACAGTTAACTTTTAAAATTGATATGTTTTTATTCTAAGAATTTTAATATATTATGTAATTAATATTAGTACGATATGAGTTGAGAGTAGAAACTTAAACAGTCTATGGAAAAAAAAATGTAATTTTTATTTAATTTTAATTTTAAATATATAAAGGCTATTTGTATATGTACAATAAATTAATTATAGTATTTTATTCAATCGAGACATTTAAATTCAATATTATTGGGCAATATAACACAACAAGCTACGACTACAGATACAAAATAACAACACCAATATTATTTTAGAATAATATAATTATTTCAATTCATAATAACTAACTATAAATGCCATTAATAACTATAATGTTATAATTTCACTAAACATTTTCTTAAATATTGACGATAGAAAGTGTTACCTATGCCGTCACTATGCGGGGATCAACCATTTTACTATGAAAATAACATGATTTTTGGAAGCTAGGTAAAAAACATTTTGTTAAGAGATATATCTTTTAATAATTTCGTAATTGAAAACATTTTTTCGTGTTTTACTTTTGAGCATTAGGAAGAAGACATTTTCTTTTTAAATTTGATGTCTACCATATCACTTGCTATATAACTTCTAAAACACTTAGGCCATTATCTAAATAAAAAAATTAAAAGACCATCGGTGTTTAAAGTCGAAAAATCTGAAGAAACATCATTATTTATAGACATTAACCACAGATAATTGCTAAAAAAGTTGTTTGTTTTTTTAAAAAAGAAAAGACTAGAAGGATTAGGCCTTTACAGGTGTGTGTTAACATTAATAATCTTATATCAACTAAATCTACGCAACATTATAAACACGGATAGACATACAATGGATCTATTTTTTTTTGTAAATAATCATAAAAATTGTGTTGTCAGACGCGTGTGGACGACGGCAGTTGGCTTAATTGACTGTCACACATAAGTGATATGTGGCGGCTATATAGATTTATTGAAATATTTTTTATTTTATTATTTCACCAATAAACTTTATCGTTGAGCCTTTTTTGGTAACAAATATAATATAATTAATAGATTTTGATAGTTCTGATGTTTTCTTAGTAATATTAAAATGTTTATTTCTTTAGTTTAGCAAATTTTAATGTTAAACGACCAAAGAAGACATCAACGATGCAAACGGTTTGGATAATTATTAAAAGTTGAATTCTTATTTTAACGATCGATAATTCTGACAACACAGTGATGGAAGTTTCAACATTGCTACGCGACAGACACAACGGACCAAAAGATAAACAAAAACAACCAACTTTGAGAAATATAAAGCGAAGATAAAATTGCAATAAAAAAAAGCGAAAATCTTTATAAAGCTGTTTTAAAAAAAGACGAAAGTAAACGAGACTTTAGTAGCAATGTTAAAACCTGACAGTTAGCTACGAAACAGTGACGCTATACCATATTATATTTATGATCTTATTTCCTTATGCATATATATAACATTCAGTTTACATTGAAATTTTCCATATAATATTCGAATAATAGTTAAATTCACGTTGAAAAAGAATCTACAAAGGACCATATTTCTAAATATCTAATTATCTTTTAACACAGATATCTGTATTTAAGCTATAGAAAGAAAATAATATGTCATATATATATACATTTATATAATATTATTAGAAAGTTATATATTGTCTTAACAATTAAACGACACACGATATAACAAGAATGAGGATATGACAGATTATAAACTCTAGACAAAATCAAACAAGGGGCCGCGTTGAGGCATAATTTTTTTATACATATACATCATATATATATCTATATAAACGTACATAATATAGTAAATGTGAAGAGATCAACAGTGAAATTTTCATTTTTAACGCCAAAACTAGAAATCACATTCGTGTGTAATATTTAGATGATGTTGTATTATTATTATAATACTGTAATGGCATTATTTGAAACAGTTTTAAGTGATAATATATTATAGCAAGCATCGCTTACGGTGCCCCTTTTACTATCCAAAGCTGGCAATAAACTTCGGCCAAATAATATTCAAAGAATGAATCGATCTAAATTAGTTTTTGGAAGTAAGTGGATAGTATGTGAAGCGACCGTGGTGTTACGTTAGTACAGTGTTTGATGCTCCATGATGTCCGGTGCTGGTTTAAGCTGCATTCCGAAAATAAGAAAAAAATACCTTTAATATATATATGTATATTTACTTGTATGCCTTTTAATTTTACAAAAGGATATACATGGTATGTTAATGAATATTTTTTTGTAATTTTACGCAGATTTTTTTTTCATCTGGCAATACCATAGTTAATTTTTCACTTTTTCAATGTCGTCATGTTTCATTCACCTCAAATTCCTTATATGACCATATTTATATGTTATAAGAAATAATCCACCTATTATGTTAGAAATGAAATATACTAAATAGATATTTTTTTAAAATTTGTCTTATAATAAAATAAGTTTTTTTTTATTTAAATATACCATAATATAGTGGACATCCCTTTAAATTTATTTGATTTTGTGATATTTATTGAGCTGGATTCTTTTTCATAAAATAAGCGTGCCTTAGTAAATATGTATTCCTCAAAGTTGGTTAATTTGTTTATAAATTCAAATTTTCCACGATACATACATATGTTAAGTCAAATATGAATTGAAGTGAAACGATCAAATTTTTATAAAACTAGCAAATAAAGAAAATAAATGAAGACAAAATAACTATGACAACAAAAATAAAAAGGATGCGGAAGTTACCTTATATTTGTTTATTAATTTTGAAAAAAAAAGAAGAAAAAAAATCGCAATGCCCATCGAAATAGTAGATTTAGCTTTATCATTCGTAGCTATGGCTTTATAACACGCCACAATTGATCCAATCAAAAAAATATTAATAATTTACATATTTTTTTATAACATTGTATACTTTGAAAATATGTTTTTTTTTCTATATGTGCCTATCCCTGTATATAAAACTGAAGACAGAGAGAACTTATTGTGAGATACTTTCCATCGAAGTTTAAGAAATCGCGTGTTGAGTGACGGAACTCAACACCGTGTTCCTAAATTTTAAACAAAAAGCAGCGATTTTCGTACAAAAAATATTAATTTAATTTTTTAATTAAATTCATATGAGAGGCGAAAAACTCTTACCATCATCATTATCTCTATCAACTTTTAACGATTTAATTCGTTTCTTGGCATCGTCTATAGAATCCTGCGGCGGTTTCTCTTTACCTACTTCGCTTGATGAACTAATATCTAAAGGAAGGTAAAATGATAAAAACATAAAATTAAAAATAAAGAAAAAAAACTAAAGAAATAAAATCTAGCCCAAAAATGAGATGATAGGATTTAGCAAAGTGTATTTAAATAATTTTTTGGCCTGTACAAATAATAGATGTATTTTATAAAAATATAGTCGCATTCCCCTAAAACGCATTATTTTTTTGTTATCTTTTTCAGGAATTTTTAAGAATATCTAATATTAAATATTTATAAGAGATTAAGTAAAATTAAATTATAATTAAAAAAAATAATCGAAGAAATGAAAACGTCTCCAAAACATAAATCTTTGGTTATATTGACATTCAAGTCTCAATACAATATAAATATGTATCGAGTTCCAAAATAAAAAGATTCTTGATACAGAATAAATAAATAAATTCCTAAGGCTGAGGTTATTTTAGAATCCCTCGAGCTTTGGCTTTATGCTTGGTTGGAACCTTTACCTGAATACTTAGAAGGAAAAAGGAAGTTGTCTTTTTTCTTTCTCTGGAGTATAGAAATTGCAAAAAATATAAGAATTTTTGTATGTGTGTTTCTATATAAAAAATATATGAACGAAAAAATGGCATTATATATGATTCATTAAATCTATTTAAATTCCGTTCCAATCACACAAACTTGTAGAACAAAATGACGTAAATAAGAGATTAATTATTTAAGTAAACAGGTTCGATATCTATCTGTTGCAATTACCAACCAAGTTTTCTTTTTAAAAACTCTATAAGATACAACGAAACTGAATATACAGGGTGGGTTAAGAATACTATAGCAAAATTAATTAATTACTTTAAAGCCTTTACCGTAAATACCTAACATACTCCTAATCTAACTACTCCTGTCTCCAAGAGTCAGACCCATATTTAGTGGATACAAAGGTATACAGGTTGTATTCCCGTCTAAGGTAAAATCTAACCAAGCAGAAGGAGTCTCTGACCTTGCGAGTCGTCGGCGCTGGACTGGCCGCCCGCCGCGTCCGCCTCGTTGGCCTGGCAGATCAGCGACACGCGGTAGAAGTAGTTCCGCCAAAAGTTCTCTTCTGTTATACTGGAAACATTGTTGTAATAATGTTATAGATAATATATATAATAGAGGCCAGTCGTAGCGCAGGGCACAAAGTGTGACTGTAAAACCGACTGATTGTGGGTTCGATCCCCACTCGAGGAGATAAAATATTTCCTTAAATTTATATTTCCATTTCTTCGTTGTCGGTGTCGGTCGTCGGTGTCGAGGCACAGCGCGGCATTGAGTTCTGCCACTCAACACGCAATGCTTCCAGAATTCGACAGCAAGTGGGGAACGGAATGTCTTAACACTAGGTTACCTCTGCCTACCCTGCTGTGTACGTGATACAGCGTCAAGCTGATTTAATTTTGATTTAATTTTAATTTTAGTTATCTATATATATAAAAGGACTTGTGCTGACTGACTGAGGTAAGACGCACGCAGAGCCGTAACCGCTGATGGTAGAAACGTGAAATTTGGGTAGATGTCTATTTTCATATTCTGGTCATCCACTAAGAAGGGATTTTTAAAAATTTTAACCCTAAAGGGATAAAATAGGGGTTGAAAGTTTGTATGGCAAAAATTTAAATCGGCACCGATTTTTATAAAATTTGAAATTCAGTCTTTTAAAATATTTTATTGAACACGTGTTTCATGGTTTTTTAGAATTCACCCCTAATAAGCGGGCGAAGCCGCGCGCGTCCTCTAGTAGATAATATATTAATATTTCAGAACATAACATAAAAGCATAAACCTACAATTATATATGAAATATATTTCAAATTTTAATTAGCAAATTTTAACGTTTTATTTCGGAACATAAGATAAATACAGAAACCTAAGGATTTTTAACTTTTAATAAGACAAACAAAAAATTTACAATTACTTTTGTAGTTTCAAAAACTAGGTATTTGATGAATAATTAGTTAATAGTAATGTTAATGATATGGCTAAAGTAATCAAATCCTCACATGACCACATACAATTTTTCAGTTATATTATGAAAAAAGTATATTAACATAATAGCATGATAGGCGGATAAAACCTAGTGTCAAGTTGCGGAACTTAACGCTAACCTTTGTCTTCTTACCGAACGCTAATTAAATATTTTACTTTCTTTCTTTTTAATTCACGCTGTATAACACACACAGCAAGGTAGACAGAGGGAACTTGGGAACCTAGTGTTAAGGCATTCCGTCCGATAAAAATAACTTTCGTTCCCCAATTAAATACCTGTATGCGAAACATCTATGAATATAGTATATAATGTAATTAGAAAACAAAAAACTCACACTTTGGGCACAAGATCGAAACGCATTGTGGATAGATTCGGGTCGTCGTTCATGATGGCGACCGCCACCGGGTACATCTTGTTGTAGTCGAAGTCGAAGTCCACGCCGGCGGGAGGGGCGCGCACGAAGTTCCTTCGGTCCTGATACGAATAGGGTTAACGCTAAGTTTTTTTTACTTTTTTTGACATAATATATTTAAAAAAAAGTGTACTATTTCAAACTTTTAGTATAGTTGAAACGAAATGCGAGGTAGGCAAAATAGATGCCTATTGGCCGTAAGAAATAAAAATATATTTTATAGCAAAAAGTGCTCATCAAAATGTAAAAGTACAAAAAGAAATAATTAGAAGTCAGTACTACATAGTATTATTGAATAATTTCTATAGAACCACCCAAGTTAAGCATCTCTGATCTTGCAAAAAATACAGATAATCTAGAGACAAATAAAATAAACAAAAATATGATAAAATAAAGTTTTCAAAATAATTTTGAATTAATTGAACATAAAGCTACCACTGGCAGCTCAGCCACAGCAAGATGTCAATTTGTAACATACGCTTAGCAATTACTAAAATCTATATTCTATGATAGATGATAGAAGCCAGTCGTGGCGCAGCGGCAAGTGTGACTGTAAAACCGACTGGTTGTGGGTTCGATCCCCACTCGAGGAGATGAAATATTTATTTAAATTTATATTTTCATTTCTTCGGTCTGGTGTCGAGGCTAAGCGCGACGTTGAGTTCCGCCATTCAACACGCAATGCCTCCAGATTCCGGCGGAAAGTGGGGAACGAAGTGTCTTAAGGCTATATTCTCTCTGCCTACCCTGCTGCGTGCAGGATACAGCGTGAAGCTGATTTAATTTTGATTGATTTAGTTAATCTAGGCATAAAGTCTAACTTACAGTGGACAACGACAGGCACTCCTCCTTGAGCGCCGCCTCGTTGGGCGCCCCCACCCAGGGCGTGGCGGCGGCGCCGTTGCCCTTGTCCTGGCCCTTGATGAACGCGTCCTGCTCACGGTTGAACTCGCCGAGGATGCTCTGTTGGCAAAGGGTGAAGGTTATATAGAGGAAACTAAGTAGTGGAGTTCAATGACACTCCTTTGTATTCTAGAAATCAAGAAACATACTTAAGAACAGTAAAAACGATTTATTTTGTCGTTATGTCATTGTGATATTCATTAAATAATTTTTAATAAATATAATTATAAATGTTTCGTTAATATTAAAAATCACAAACAAAAGCAATATAATTTGACCATGTTATTTAAAAAAATGTAAAAGCTGTAATTCTAAACGACAAATCAAACAGAACACCTGATAATCAGTATCGAAAAAACAAACAAATCATAGAAAAAATCTAAAATTTTATTTAATCTGAATTTTAATCAAATTTTTTCAAAATGTTTAAAGCGCGGCGTTGAGTTCTGCCACTCAGCACGCAATGCCAGAATTCGGCAGAAAGTGAGGAAATAAAATATTTTATTCTATTATCATTTAAAATTAATATTATTAGTCCTACTATGTTTATATTTCGAGTGTCCTGTATAGCGTTATAACAAGCTGTCACGACCACAGCATCGAGTAATTTCTTCATTGGAATATGTCAAGTGGCAAGATCTGATTCCTCTTGAATTGAGTGCTCTTCTAATAATTTATAACTCATTTCATTCGATTTTATAACGTTTAGATTGAGATATTTAAAATAATATGACAAATAAGACAGATAAACAGTGATTAACAATTTTCATAGTAGGCAAAATAAAACAAATAAGAATATATCACATCGTCCTCTAATTTTCATGGACAAAGCGGTGGAACTTTATTTTAACCAAACCGGGAACCTAAATTCCGAACAAACATTCTCGAAAGAAAATCAACACAATACTTCCTTGACTTAACAAGATATACTGACATTTTAGTTACATATCTACAATACAACATTAACGTGAAAAATCGATCATAACATAAAATTCATAAATTTCGTTATAGATCATTTACGTCAAAAGTACGCCTACTATCCCGCATGTTTCACACTCGTTATCAGCTTCACGCTGTATCCCGCACACAGCCGGGTGGCAGAGGGAAGCTAGCGTTAAGATACACCGATCACTACTTTCCGCCGAATTCTGGAGGCATTGCCTGTTGAGTGGCGGAAATTAACGCCGCGCTTTGCCTCGCCACCAGAATAAAAATTTAAATAAACATTTCCTCGAGTTCGGATCAAACCCACAACCGGTCGTGTTTACAGCCATACTTTGTGCCCCTGCGCCACGTTCTTTATCACTTAATCCTATTAGCGCTGTGTCCCGCGCGAATGACAAACACTGACGTGTTCAGATTAACTTGGATTAATGGAGGGTTTATGGACCGTCGGGTTTTCTTTACAATATACCGTTAAATATGGTTGTGCAATACGTGTGAAATTTTCTAATTAATAAACTAAAATAATTATTAAATTTTGGTAATGCAGCAAAGTAAACACAGGACAAGCCTCAATAACTATAACTAAAAAGACTTAAAGTATTAATTTAATAAAAAATTATACAATATTATTAATTATAAAGTGAGTGGAGATAGGGGGAGACCTCATTTGACCTTCGAAAACACAATATCAAAGATACTGGAGGAAGGAGGAAGGTCACGTAAAAAGCATGAGGATCCCCCAGAGCATGTATGAAGAGGTTGATGACAGTGGACGATGCGAAAGAGGTATGAGAGACCGTAGCGTTTGGCGATCCGTTCTCTCTGACTACCCCTCTGGGGATAAAGCGTGAAGCTAAGTTAAGTTAAAAATTTTACAAAATTAGGTCACTATTTATTTATTGTTAGTTGGTAAAATCGCTACAGAACGAAAGTAGAACCTTAAAAAGTCTGTTGTGTAAACTAACAAATTTTGATACATTTCAGTCAATAAAAATATATAATTAATTAAATAAATAGAACAAATATTTTTTTAACACCGTGACTTCTGAATACAACTCTTTTAACTTGGGCAAAATATTCCAGATATAGTGCTATAAAGGACGAATATATAAACTTATACAAACATTTTCATATATGCTCCAAATAAAAAAAGAATTGTAATAATAAGAAATAGTATAAAATATTTTAATATAATATAAAAAAAATATTGATTTAATATATTATAAAAAAATAATTATATAAAATACTTTTTTTAATATCTAAATTCTTCAAAGGTTAATTCTAACAAAGAATAGTTCAACATATGAACCTTTGGTATATTTCTTTGTTCCAAAGGGAACAATATATTCCTTTATTGAAATAATAGATGAAAGGTATACTTTAACCTATTATTCCAATTTTCATTGTCCATTAAAATAAAAACGTAAAACCATTTCGCGAATATTCCATTCGCTTTTGTGAGCCCGTCGTGACGCAGTGGCACAAACGCGCAGTGTGACTGTAAACGCGACGGTAGTGGATTCGATTCCAACTCGGAGATTTGAATTATTATTTATTAATATGATATTTTTTATTATTATTATTATTACTTAGCACTACAAACACTTGGTCCGTACCCTTTTTTACTTTATTATTATATACAATTTGCTTATCATAAATATTAATTACATTATTATTTACATACAATTAATACCTATTATAAGAAAATAAATATGTTCATTGGGTAACATAACAAAGAGCGGCTTTGACTTCCATCATTCAACACGCAATGCCTTTAAAAAAAAACGACAGAAAGTGGGGAACGGAGTGTCTTAACACTACGTTCCCTTTGCCTACTCAGCCACACAGCATAAAACTGAAAAAAAAAGAAAAAAGAACAATCTTTTTGTTATAACATGACAAGTAAGAATGTAGTATGAATCATCATTCTCAATTCCGTTATCTCTTACCCACCGTCCGGATAAGCGAGTGACAGAGATGAATGGGTGAGTGGTATTGGAGAGTATCGCTTGTATGTATGTAGCTACACGACAGACACAACATGTATTTTTCTATGTACATAATATATTTCCCTTTGTTTATTTAGTTATCAATAAAGGCCAGTCGTGGCGCAGCGGCACAAAGTCACACTGTAAAATCGACTGATGATGATGGTGAGTTCGATCCCCACTCGAGGAGATGAAAAATTTACTTAAATTTATATTTCCATTTCTTCTCTTTGGTGTCGAGGCAAAGCGCGGCGTTGAGTTCTCCCACTTAACACGCAATGCCTCCAGAATTCGGCAGAAATTGGGGAACGGAGTGTCTTACACTAAGTTCCCTCTGCCTACCGTGCTGTTTGCGGGATACATCGTGAAGCTTTTTTTTATTTAGTTATTATTTAGAAAAGAAGATTTTTGAATCTGTTATTGATTACAAAAAATAATGTTTTATTAGGTGAACTTAAATATAAAAATGCAATACGTATTATAAGTATTCGAAAGTCGTACATGAGCGGGAGCGCGTTATAAATTTTAAACAATTTGTAATTGTGATAAATAAGAATGATTATCTAAGTAATCACATATCATAAGAAATAATAAGTAAATATTTACTTTTTTTAGCTTCACGCAGTATCCCGGATATACCAGGATAGGTGTTAAGACACTCTGTTCCGCTGATTTTTCGAGGCATTGCGTGTTGAATGGCGGAGCTCAACTCTGCGATTAAGCAAATCGCATACTAATTTAATGATTTATTTATATAACCCACAATTAGTATACTACATCATAAATCATTATTTAAAACAACGTACCAACGATACGTATCCAAGCACTTTTCTTTGATTAATGAACAAAACGTTTACTGCTATGAAATAAGCATTTTTCACTGTTACACACAAACGTACATTTGTACATAATATGTAGCGGTCACAACTCATCAACCGTACTGTAATATACATATTATGTATATTACAGTACGGTCGGCGAGTGGTGACCGAGCTGAATTTAGGAATGGAAAGAACATCTAACTTCAGAGTGGCCACGACTCGTCGACCGTACTGTACAAGTACATACGAGATTTCCCCCAGTGTCACGAGTCAACCGAGTTTCTAACATGGGTCTAATTTAAGAGAGATTAATGAGCACTCCGCGAGTGGGTCTTCTATCTCGTTCTCTTCTGGTTCGTTCGTGTTATTGATTGGGTTAACCTTTTAAACAGGCTTTAATGCTACGCACATTGCATATACCTTTTTAGATTTAGATTTTAAATAAATTGTTAATATTAAAAATATAATAAAGACGAAATAATCTGATACATTTTTTTTTTGCTTCACGCTGTATCCCACAAATTTAGGCAATAATCTGGGAACCTTGTGTTAAGACACTCTGTTCCCATGAACATTTTTCTATATTCAGGAGGCAATGCATCTCGAGTACCCGAACTTAACGCCGCGCTTTAACCTCCTTACAAGACAATATATAGAATACTCAAAATCTCATTCCCGAAGTGGGAACCGAACCCACAATGGTTGCGGTATCTTACACTGCGTTTCAAATATTTAATATATTTTGGAAACAACACCACCTATAATTGAAACTATAAATATATATAACTTTTATAAATGACAGCCGCGACCAGTTTATTCGATTAATATCTCATACAATATCCAAAACAAGTATAATTTTCAAAAAAAACCAAAATTAGAATAAACAGAACTCCTCAATCATTAAATCGAATAGCATATTTCTTCTGTTAATATCGTACTAAGAGTATATAAGGTATTCATCAATTATGTGAACCTCAAAAGCCGCCATTTGCCGATATCTGTAATTCTGTATTCATTTCTCGTATTAAAGACATGACCCAGTTCAGCTGACCGCGAGGAAACGGAAGTATTGGGGGAGCTGAAAAGCGGATAGAAATATGATAGCTCTACAATATATATTAATTATTTTTACTCTTAACTGTTATAAATTAATATTTTTCATTAGTTTTGTTTTTATTAAAATATGGTTTTGATTTTCATTATCTTATCTGTAATGCATAAAAAAAATATTTACCATAAATAAACCGTATGTACGATTTTCTATTTTATTTTGAAGAAAGAGGCCAGTCCTATCGCAGGAGCTCAAACGTGAGACTGTCAACGCGACAGTTGTGGGTTCGACTCCCACAGGAATACAATATCTAATATTTTGCTTACCTCGCTCAGGTAACGAGGCAAAGAGTGGTGCAGTGTTGCATGTTCTCTATTACCAGAGCAAAGAAATGCAAATATTATATATTTAATTTTATCGATTGGTAATCGAACACACAACCTGTGGCACGCCTGTGGCACGATGACTTCAAACAGACAGTCTGCATTATCAAGACTGAAGAAACAAATATCATCAATATATTGTATCATTTACCAAATAATATGAGTAAAAAGCTCATCTAATAGATTGATTTATATTTATATATAAATCAATCCTATTAATAGATTTTAGTCGATATACCTACATAATTTCAATAGTTTTGTTTGTTTTAAAAATATATATAGCGACTTACAATGTTTATAATATACTTACCTACATTTTATTCTTAATAATTTTAACTTATTTATTATTGAAATAAGTTTCACGTTGCTTCATAGAAATAGAATATAAAGTAACATTCCACTATCACTTCACAATCGACGCGCTCGGGGACACGCTTTAATGCTGAGCTTTGTTCCGCGTGCCGTACATTGTACCAGCACTGTTGGGCACTTGTATAGGAGATGTAACTATTATATCAGTATATTTTTTCTTTTTTTTTTCAGATTCACGCTGTATCCCGCAGATAACAGGGATAGACAGAGGGAACACAGCGTTAAGACACTCTTTTTCTCACTTTGCCTCTGAATTTTGGAGGCATTGCTTGTTGAGTTCCAGAGTCCAGAGCGAGAAAAATGAAAACAGTAAATATTTCATTTCCTCGAGTGGGAATCGAACCCACAGCGCCTGTGGCCCTGCGCCACAATTAGTCTCTTATATCAGCATAGTGTTAATATTTTTTTCTGTTGGTGTGAATTGAAGAAAATTTTCACGTTGCCATAGCGACTCATATGTCATTTTATCCAATAGTCACATATATGGTAGTGTTGTGTAATTTTTATCAAATTAAGATTAGGAGTCCAGTCGCCGCGCAGAAGCACGAGCTTACAGTCAAGCGCAACAGGTTATGAGTTCGACTCCCACACGAGGAAATGAAATATTTAACATTTTCATTTCTTCGCTCTGGTGCCGAGCCACGCCACTTTACACCCAATGCCTTCAGAATTCACCGGAAAAGTGGATAACGGAAGTCTTAATATAAACGGAGTGCCTCAACTCTAAATCCCTAAGTGTCTCCGTTCCGTATGTCTAATCTGCTATGAGCCATATGAGCAATACAGGTAAAGTAAAAAAAATATATAGTTAAAAAAACTTTTTTTCTTTACAATTGCTAAATTACGCGGATGCAAAATTAACTTTGGCAAAAAAAGATAAAGTGTGGTGAAAGATAAGAGTAACAGTGTCCTCAGTCCCACTTGACACGGGTCGAGGTATTGCGGCGTATTAAAAACGCCTTTGTCCCCCGCCTCTTTGTTACTGTAGCTTAACTCGACTGGCCTTTACAAGTTTTTGTCTGAAGGTATAATTAAATTTATTTTATAATGGCCTCTTTTTGGAGAATTTTGAATAATTGATTGCTTTTGTTAAATTAAATTAAAATAAAAAAAATAAATTATATTCATGCTGTATCCCGCATATAGCAGGGTAGGTAGAGGAAACCTAATGTTAAGACACTCCGTTCTCCACTTTCTGCCGAATTCTGGAGGCATTGAGACTCGACTCCAGAGCGAAGAAATGTAAATATAAATTTAAGTAAATATTTCATCTCCTCCAGATTTTCGAGGCATTACGTGTTGAGTAGTAAAACTCAATGACGCGCTTCGCCTTGTTATTAAGGCAAAGAAATGAAAATATTGATAAATAGTAATTCGTTTCTCCGAGTGGGGATAGAACCTACACGCTTGTGCCCTTGCGCCACGACAGCGTCAACTGGATATGTAATATAACTTTAGTGATATAAATAAGAAACTCACTAAGTTCCGCATATCCCCATTTTGCCTTCATAGACTGCACCTACACCTCAGCTCACCAAGCAAATGCGAAGAAAATACTTTGAATGTTTTTTTCAAATGTTTTAATATAAATCGAATTTGAACCTTATACCATTCTACACTATAATGGATTTAGAGAATTTAAATTAAAATATTCTTTATATAATATAATATAATCCAAGCTATGATATATATAATATAATCCAAGGTTTAAATCCTACATTATATTAAAATTTACCTATTCATAGAAAAGGGGTATGTGGTATCGGAAAATACGTTATTTACTTAAGAGCTTTGTGACGGGAAGCGCAATGCCCATAGCTATCAGCTTTTATTTATCGTCCGGATAAACCATGTTCAATAAATACGGATCATCCGGACTCAGATTCGTATATTTCATGTTCTCGAGTGGCGATTGAACCCACAACCAATCAATTTTGCGGTCACACTGGCCCCACTCGAGGACATGAAATATTCAATTAAATGTATATTTTCTTTTATTTGCTCTGGTGTCGAGGCAAAGCACGGCGTTGAGTTCCACCACTTAACACGCAATGCCTCCAGATTTCGGCTTTAAGTGGGGAATGGAGTGTCTCAACACTGGGTTCCCTCTGCCTACCCTGCTATGTGCGGGATATAGCGTGACGCTGATTTGATTTGATTTTGAGATTCCTATATTGATAGTTTCGTTATCGCTCTGACGCCTCAAGCTCACTCGTTGTTTGAGACGTCACCAAGAGATTTTATAAGATTTTTAACACATTTTGTGTCTATTCAAAATTCTAATATAAACTCAGATATTGAATAAAATATGAAAAATATACGTGTGAGTGCTATACAAAGTAAGCGGCAACGAGGGCGTTGACGTTTGAATAAAATATGTATCACGGCGAGGACGGACCTACACTTTTGTTAGAAAGACGTGCTATTTTTATAAAAAAAATATGACAACGACAAACAATTCTTTAGATATTCAAGTCAATTTTGTATGAAAGGCCAGTTTAAATATATAGGTTAAATATTAAGATTAAATTTTAAAGTTTTTTAAAATAATAAATATAAAATAATTTTATGTATAAAAAAGGATAGCACTTCACCCTCTATCCCGCACATAGCAGGCTAGGCAGAGGGAACCTGGGAACCTAGTGTTAAGACACTCCATTCTCATTAAGACTCAATTTTCCGAGGAGACATTGCGTATTGAGTGTCGGAACACAACGCCGTTCTTCGTTTCGTTACCAGAGCGAGGAAATGACAATATTAAATATTTCACTACTTCGAATGGGAATCAAACCCACAACTTATTGCGTTAAACCACTTTAGAGCCCATGCGCCACGAATGGCCTTTCTTAAATCTTTAAGCTTTCTTAAATGAAAAAATCAAAAACCTATTTGTTCTTCAGATGAAATATTTATTTAAATTTATATTTCCATTTCTTCGCTCTGGTGTCGAGGTTAAGCGCGGCGTTGAGTTCTGCCACTCAATACGCAATGCCTCCAGAATCCGGCAGAAAGTGGGGAACGCAGTGTCTCAACACTAGGTTCCCTCTGCCTACCCTGCTGTGTGCGGGATACAGCGTGAAGGTGATTTAATTTATTTGATTTTTAATTTGTTCTTCAAAAAGCATGTTATTTCACATACAACATTACACAATAACAACTCTTTAGATTAATATAAGATTAGATATATACCTATAAAACATGATAAATTATCCCGTACTACACACTAAGTAAAACAACGTAGTCCCGTCGATCGTTTTCCATCAAGGAGAGCCTTCGATGAAAGGGGGGAGCGCTAAAGCCTTCGAGATCTATTACAAAGCTCATCAAGGGTAGTTGGTTCAATTAATGGAGTGTAATTAGTTCGCAACTTGGAATCCTTTTGAAACGGCTAGGGTTTCACTAAGCTAAATTTAAAACAAGCATCTTTAGACCTTGGGGGATTCGTTGGAAATTTGGGTTATAACTTATTCCCAACTAAATATTATTGTTTTAATGTTAAATAATGAAATGGTATCTAAGAAAAAAAGTGTTAAAGTAATATAGATTAATATTTTCAAAATATATGTCTGCCCGTAACGGAGAACCTCCGGGAACAGAGTGTCTTAACACTAGGTTCCCTCTGCCTACCCTGCTGTGTGCGGGATACAGCGTGAAGCTGTATATCTGTCCTGTTCTTTTATTGAGCTATTGCTTGAGCTCTCCTGTTCTTTTTCTGAGCGTGCCAATTGAGCACAAAATCACTTCGTCAATCTCACGTTGTATGGAGAACACACAAATGTATGTTAACAACAACATATTTATTCTGTAATAGTTGACGTAAAGTGTAAATAACTTTCTAGTAAAAATACCTTTTTTTCTCAAATAAGTTACTATTTATAACAGAATATATATTTAACACCAAGAGTCTTGAACATCTCTTTATACTTTTCGAAAGAGAATAAATAACATTTTTAGAGAAACGGCAGTTGAGAAACTAGCATTTGTAGCAAAAAAGATTGTTTTTTCCATTTTAGACGGAAGGAAACTAGCAACTAGCTAGTAAAAAGACGTTGGCAACTTTCCGCCTTTTCAAAACACTAAGTATTCTTGAAACTTATTTTGCGTTGAGCTTAACGCCGCGCTTGGTCTACCAGGAAAAGGAGAAATGAACCGAAATAAAATATAATTCCCCTTCCGGTCAGACACACCACGACAGCCACGACTATTTCTTTACATAAAAAACATTACACCGCAAAGAACTCAAGACAAATATACCTTAATGTATATAGGTACATACATAAATATAAATTAGATACATAAACGACTCGAGATTTTTAGTTTCCACATTAATAATATATTCATGTAAATTTTTACATTATTAATTGCGACGCTTCGAGACGCTGATAAATTAGCACACTGTAACTCAATTTATCTCGGTTCTTATACACTAAACGAGTTGTCATATTTTGCCTTATTTGAGAATTTTCCAACAGACAAACGTAAAATACAACTTTTTATTATTTTAAGAGATCTTTCTTTAGTGTTAATATCATGTCAAAAATTATACATCAATTATATTTGTATATCAGAAGCAAAATTTATCATGTTAATTTGGATCAAAAAAAAAAGAGAAACACTGTCAGTTCAGTCTTTGAGCTTCCATAGTTGTTAGACCCCAGAGAAGCTTTAAAAAAAACATTTCTTACTATATTGCATTTTAAGATATAGAAAAAAAAAGAGATTTACCCAGTAATCCCACATATAGGAGGATAGGCAGAAGGAACCTAGATTTAAGGCACTCCGTTCCCCACTTTCTGCTGAATTTTTCGAGAAAATGCGTTTTGAGTGGGGAAGCTAAACGCCTGGCTTGCCTTTGCGCCATAGCGAAGAAATATAATAATTCTTCTCTATAGTGCGGATCAAATCCACAACTGCTGCGTGCTTTGCACCATCTATAGCAATATCAATGTTAAAATATTCAGTACATACATACGTAGAACAATATCTGAGACAATATCTGATACAAATATCCAGACGACGTCTCGTCTGCAACACCAATAAAATACGAACGCTCAACGAATTGATCTCCAGTTCGCGTCGTAAAGACGCCGATAAACGCCGTAACGGCTACATTTACTGCCTACACTACTACACAAGAGCACGTCTAATATTTATGTAATAATATTACACGATACAACTAAATTACGCAGGCCGTAATAAATTTTCACCCTTTCGTATCATCGAAGTTACAGCGACTGAGTGAGATTTTATTCTGTGTGAAAAATTTATTTCATTTGCAGGGTAGACAGGGGACGTGGGAACCTGGAAGACTAGGGAAACCAGTGTTAAGATATTCCGTTCCCATTAAAACACTTCGGTACTCCACTTTGCAACGAATTCTGGAGGCATTGCGTTTTTGTCTCGTTACCAGCGACTACAAGCGACTCAACCGCGGCTTCGCTCCCATAAACTTATTGCTATATTATAACCAAACTGTACGAAATGTTTACATTAATTGTAGACTATGTGTTATTCCGATGTGTAAGCTGCAATATATGTAAAGTTTTATATGTAAAGTTTTATCCAAACCATTTCAGTAGTTTTTGCGTGAAAGTGGAACAGACATCCATCCTCGCAATTCAAAATTTTAGCATTTATAATATTAGTAAGATAAAAAGATAATATAGTAAGATAATATTAGTAAGATAAGACACCAAAACCTCAGCGCAAACGACAATAGACATGCTTGTAGGTATATATTTTAATACCGTCACCTAAAGATATTTATATGAGAGAGAGAGAGAGGGGGTAGAGGTATTGGCCACAGGGGTTGTTCGATAGCCATTAAAAGGTCAGCTAAACTCGCAACCCCCGCCGCAGTTTACTGCCAGTTTTATTGACTTGCCACATTTCACTTATACACATACATACCTACGTACTTGAACATTATGCGCGTTTTATTTCCCTTAGTTTTATATTATGTTAGGATTTTAGTGCAGACGTGTTTGATATGAGGCAGTAAATTATGTAGAGTAGGAGGTTTTTACTTTTTATTTTAATTTAGTTATAAAGTGGGCAATAAATTTATTGTAATATTTTTTTCTTCGTGATACCTGAGAAGTTAGTGTTAAGACACTCCATTTCCATTAACATTCATGGAGAATGGATTCTTCATTTTCCCCTAAATTCTAGAGGCATTGTGTGTTGAGTGGCGAAAATCATCGCCGCGCTATGCGTCACCAGAGCGAAGAAATGAAAATGTTCAATGTTTCATTTACTCGAGTGGGAATGGAACCCACAACCTCTCTCCTTGTGCCCCTGCATCACGACTGGTTTTGTATATAATACCTACAAATACAGAATTGAGTTAATTTTAAGTAAAATGGAAACTAAAGATACTTGTCGATATTTTACTGAAGCTTTATATTAGTATACAAATATAGTAGGTATAACCGCAACATTACATCCGAAAATGTAATCTTTCAATTATTGCGACCAGTCGTGGCGCAGGGGCACAAAGTGTGACTGTAAACGCGACTGGTTGTGGGTTTGATTCAATCCACAGTCCACTCGAGCTCTGGCATCAGACGGTTTGGAGAACGGAGTGTCTAAACACGAAGTTCCCTCTGCCTACCCTGTTGTGCGCGTGACGCTTAAATAAAATACTCCAGAATTCGGCAGAAAATGGAGAAAGGAGTGTCTTAACACAAGGTTCCCTCTGCCTACCCTGCAGTGTGCGGGATCCAGCGTGAAGCTTAAATAAAATAAATTAAAATAACCTTTTAAAATTACCCTACACGAAAATTAGTTTACGCACCATAAGCGATATAAACCCCTCCAAAGCGATAATGTTTAATTTGCATTTCACCCGACGCGGGCACCCTGTCCAACGAATTGGGTCCCAATTTTATATTTCTAAATTTAGACATAACCCGAAAACTCTCGGCGAAGGACGAATCGTCATTAAATATTAAACGAAAAATATCCAGCACAATCTTTTCAAGATGAAAAATCTTAATTAAATTTATGATAACGATTTTTCGAAGCTAACGTCTTATTGAATTACTTTAATAAATTTAAAAAGCGACAAGAGATTTATTTATTTTTTTATATAAAAGAAGGAAAGGGAAAGGGTGGATTCAATTAAGTATAATATTTTAATACTTTTCTTCCTTTTTTCACCTATAGCTGTTTCAAATTTGTTAACTAATCAAATCAATTCTGTCTTCGCACTACAAAACAAAAAAAGAAAATAAAATAATTTAAGGCTAGTCGTGGCGAACACGCGTACGACTGAAAACGCGACAGTTTGTGGGTTCGATTCCAGTAACGAGGCAAATGTAAAAGAGGCGTTAAGTTGTTGACTCAACACACAATGCCTGCAGAATTCAGCAAAAAGTAGGAAACGAAAGCGTCTAAATGGGAACGGAGTGCCTTACTACTAGGTTCCTACGTTCCCTCTGCCTACCCTGTTGTGCGGGACGAAAAATATTTTTATTAAAACAACCTTCGAACTTTTCAGAAATGTCTAACTATTTTATTTTAATATTTCCAGTTACATTTACATTTTAAAATGTAATTGTCATACTTAGCGCAAAATTTATTTATGATAAGAATTTAGTATAGAAACGAGAGAGACATAATGGCTCTGAATTTATTTCAATCCAAATTTGTCCAAATTTGAAAAAATTACCTTCTCGAGGATTTAAACCTGCACTCTCCCCACCAAATATATGAAATTCACAAAAGACTAAAATAAAGAAAAAACATCTAAGAAAATATAACGAAAAGTCAGTAAACGTAGGTATAATAACTACAGAACTATATAAGAAATGGTAGTTTTATCGCAGCACTCCGTAAAGGTCTTAAAGACTGTCATAAATAAGTCTCTTAGAGCTAAGCTGTGCTCATAAAACGCCATCATTTATAACATTACTAAGCGGTAGTCATCTACGTTAGGTTGTACAAGTGTATTGAAACTTGATAGGTGCTTTGAATCTAGATAAGAGATCTATAAATATGTATGATATAGAAAATTAATAATTTTAAATTATAAATCAGCTTCACGCTGTATCCAACTCACAGCAGGGTAGGCCGAGGGAACCTAGTATTAAGACACTCCGTTCCCCACTTTCTGCCGAATTCAAGCGTGTTGAGTGGCAGAAAAAGAGCGAAGAAATTGAAATATAAATTTAAAGTAAATATTTCATCTCCTCGAGTGGGGATCGAGCCCACAATCAGTCAGTTTTACAGTCACACTTCGTGCCACTGCGCCACGACTGGCCTCATATAATTATATAAAATTATATAAGGTTGATGATAAAATTATATTAATGATTACTTATTATATAAAATCATGTAAATATATATTCATAGTTCGTAAAACACAAATAAAAACTGAATCCGCACTTAATGTGAAACACAGGTAAGAAATTATTCTTGGGAAGTATGTTCAGTAGAGATGGAAGATACGAGATTGACACGGAAAAGCGCATTACTACCGGCAACAGGGTTAATGGTCCCTTAGCCGCATTGATGAGACGGCGAAACGTCAGCACAGCTGCGCGTTTGGCCGTACACAATGCAGTGTTGGTACCGACGCTGTTATACGGCAGCGAAACGTGGGTATTATAGAATAATGAAAGAAAGATGAATGTTGTGGAAATACGATCTCTTCGTAGGATATGCAGAGTCAGCTTAGTTGATCCGCAATAAAGAGATACACAGAATTTTAGGTACTTGCGAGGATGTCACGGTGAGAATGAAGAAGAACTTGCTCAGCTGGTTTGGGTACGTTGGGTTTGGGTCGAACAAATGAGTGATTTAAGAATGGCAAAAAAAATAAAGAAAAGTGAGAGGTAAAAAGATAAAGGAAACCTCGGTTGACCTTTGAAAATACACTATCAAATATCAAAGATACTGTCCCCGGAGGGCATGGAGAAGAGGTTGATGACAGTGGACGAGACGAAAGAAGTATCGCTATCCCGCTAGGGATACAGCGTAAAGCTAAGTTAAAGCAGATACTTTATCAGTATAAGCTCTAAGCTAAATAGCTATATTTTAAGCTAAATAATCAACGGAATATATTGATTATTTAATCGGAATTACCAAAATATTCTGACAAAAACGTAGCAAATTAGCTAATATTATTATTATATACGACACAAATAATTTTCTTTATCGGAAGCACGTTTCGTCAATTATTGCTGCCAACTAAAATTACAGTCAGGGCGGATATCAAACGTGTTTGGAATAGACCGAAGAGAGAACAAACAACAAAGTACGGTCGACGAGTAGTGGCAACAATGAAATTAGACTTCCTAACGGCTTTGTATACTAAGGAAGAATATAATCAAAAGTAAAAAAAAATACTGTGCGCAACCATCTACAAGCAACTTCAGGGCGGCCACGACTCGACGCCTGTACTATAGCTAGTTAGTTATATTGCAACGACATGGCAACATTGTCGCTACTCCAGTATTAATTAGCTACAAATGTTCTACGACCGCAGCTAGACCAGCTATGAAGTTTCTGACATAAAACCTAATGGTCTCTAGATGTAGAATTTAAGACCGTTTCGTGCAGATGTTATGAATAAATAATGTCGTCGGTATCGCGACGTAGTTAGCGTGTTTATTATGTTACTAAAATACAGTTTCACGCTGTATCCCGCATATAGCTGGGTAGGCAGTGGTTTCCCACATTTAGCCATCTTCTCGAGACATTGCGTGTTGAGTAGCGGAACTCAACGCCGCGCTCTTGCCTTGGTACCAAAGCAAAGAAATGAAAATACTAATAAATATTAATTCATTCAACCGAAAATCAATAGAACCCACAACCGTCGCGTTTCCGTCACACCTTGTGCTCCTGCACCACTACGGCCTTGAATGTTCACCGATTATTATTTAAAAAAAATACTTAAAGCATCTGATACTGAAAGACATTGTAAATAATTTAGTATTAGTCTTAAGCCACGGTATGAAAAATAACATATCTATTATTTTACATATCTAACGCATATGATTAAATAAATAGACAAAACACAGTGTTAAGTCAATCCGTCTGTTCACGCACAAGACATAATTGAGTTCAAATCCTTTACAGAGGGACGGAGAAGGGACAGAAATGTCTTAATGGGAACGGAGCGTCTTAACACTAGGTTCCCAGGTTCCCTCTGCCTATTCTGCAGATGTGGGGTATACAGCTTGAGGTTAAACTTAAAAAAATACAGTCCACATTCTAGCTACACAAAATGGAATCCCTCTATAAATACTAAAGTCCAGGGGCCTTACTCTTGAAAGTAATTTCAATCCCAATTTGACGTCCAATATTGTCCAATGCAATCCTGCGGCGACGTTATTTTGGTACTCTTGAAACCAATATTCTCAAAGTCGGATTACTATTTTCTTGACCAATCCTAACGCCGTTATAACTGACAGTTAGTGTTGTACACTTTATACCGATAAATCTGCGATACATAATAACCATTCATTACTCCTTGAAATAATTTTTTTACATGCACATTTTTCCCAAAAACAATAATTATAAATCACATTTATTTTGTTTTACTTAAAAAGCAATGAAATCTTTGAAATTGTTCTAAAAATGGATATATTTTATCTGTATGTCTAATTATTTAGAATGTTTTGTCAAAAAAACTATTTGACATATGCATTTGTATTATTATGTTAATGTTTATGTTATCAGTAATAACAAATATATTTCTACAATCGATGTGCATTTAGC
>JAATLQ010035290.1:0-28048 GCA_013421005.1 Heliconius erato x Heliconius himera
GACTTCGGTCTTTGCATCAGAATAATTGACCTTTCGCTTTTGCGATTATGGTTTTCCATTATAAGAATCACAAATATTAACTATTCCGATCCGTCCCGGAGGGTTCAGAGCCGAATGGCCGGAATCCACGGTAAGTGGCGGGTGCGGGGCCACTCACTATCCCCCCTTAGTTATAACTATCAGTAATGACTGGGTATAACAGAGAGGAAGATAGGACGTCTACGATATTCTTTTAGAAATATCACGAGAGAATGAAACGGACAGACAATGACATTTTATTTATCATAATATCTTTTATTTGTATTTATATTAAACTTATTGTATATTTAATATTTATATTGTTACCTCTGAATCTCTAAAAGATCTTGGATTACTTACGATCACTACGAAAGAGTTCTAACTATTTTAGACGTATCACGAGCCATAATAAAATATTAAAATTATTATTTAAATATTTTATTGAGTGTAGGGTGGGATGTCAGTTACAAACCTTTATGTAAATAAAGTGTGAAGACGTATTCAAATTACGTTGTCCGTCCTCGTTGACGTATTACACTTGAGGAGATTTCTGACGAATATAAATTTTACATGCGACGACTATGTGTACGAATCCGTGGAAAAGCAATATTAAAATTTTAATTGACCTTACCACTCGGAGGGGTTTATATTTTCCATGTTGAAGGTCCGATAAGTCTAAATGCGGCGTTGGGTTCCGCTACTCAACAGACAATATCTCGATACTGGATGAGAAGTGAAAGTGAAGGAGGGGTGAAAGATATTATATCAATAATAATACTCGTTGGCACCTTTCTGTGCTGCGAAAAGAAACGCAAATTTCCATATCCTAAATCTACAAGAACGACGCAAACAGCTAATATTGAAATGACAAAATGATCAGTAATATAAATGTCGGTTCTGTTTGATTTTCTCTCATATTCCTCGTTTCTGTAATAGTGTTGTACTTACATACGTATATATATTGAATTCAATAGTATTGGCGTTCAGGACTCACTATTGTGATTTATAATATTTTATTGGTTTTTGTTTTTTTTTTAACTTTGGGAGTTTTTTTTTAGATTAAGTTCCTTCCACGTTCAGGACAGATATAGACAACATACGTCCGAATTTCTGATATCCAGCTGGATCCTTTTCAGGGAAGCGAGAAAACGGCACCATGGTGTTGGCCCTCTGGCCATGGTATCTTCAATTAAAACTTTTTGTATTGAGTAGTAGATGTCAGCGTCGTGCTTTGTCCTGTAATCACAATGAGGAAATCAATCTAGTTCATTTCCCCGATTGCGATTCGAATCCACAACCGTCGCGTTTACTGTCAAAGCCGTAACGCTAAATTACGTCCGCTTTAACTTGAAATTTACATACATATCTATAAGATAACAGAATATATGTATATGTCTCCAAGTCCATTTAGTCATTCATATACACTTCAAACATTCCTTTTCGAAATACCTTGAATCGGGCTTCCACAACTATTATATACATAAACGTATATACATATATAAGATATCAAAATATAAATTGTGGCGTTAAGATCTGCTACTTATCTCGCAATGTCCCGAAATCGAGCGGCGGCGTAGAGCGCAGTGTCTCGACACTTAGTTCTCAATGCCTTCTCTGTTGTGTTTACTTCAAAATATACACTTTTACTCGTACCATATCAATCAAACGCTTAAGGCGCTTACAGAGTTTAAGTGTTCAATAAAAGTGACATTAAGTGAGTCAACAAGTTCACACCGACTGTAACAAGGTAGAGTCTCTCACTCTCGAGTCGTCTTATTAGCCCAATTATTGTAAATGTCAACTCAATCTGTCACCAGATATACATCTTACTTATTTCTTATTTATCTTTCAATACAGTGTATCATTAGTTGGTGATGTTTATACGGAGCTTGTAATTAGCGGCTTTGATTTATAAAACAAAGACGTTAATATAAATACGTTATGATGATGATGATTTATTTTAATAATTAGAAGATTATTAGAAAATTTTAATTAAAAATATATAGATATATATATATATATATATATATATATATATATATATATATATATATATATATATATATATATATATATATATATATATATATATATATATATATATATATATATATATTAGACCACAAAGGTGGACTTTTGTTTTGGTATGTATATTACATTGTAGATATTATTAAAATTAAGCAAAAATACAAAGATTTTCACGGTTAATCATTTACCGTATTTATATTGTAGTTGAAGAGAGTTTTCAGTTTTCTATTCTACGCAAATATTTTGTAAGCTAGCCATCGTATTTCAAGTATTGGCAGTCCTTCTATGCCTTACATTACAGTACATTGTTCAAAACAGGATTTAAAGCTATACCTGCAGTGTAGTGTGTTGTGTCAATTTCTAAACAACTATATATGTCTCTTATTAAATTCACATATTCACAGATCATCAATTAACCCCCATATTGTCAATAGATGCTTTAAATGAAACTATGCAATATTGTTCGTCACACATACATGTACTACTATACTGTATATTCTACATACGACGATACGTTGTACATATTATTTTAACAATCACGTTTCATAATAGTCTTTTGTAAACTCCAAATATTTCACAGTTTAAATAATGTGATGCATTCAGTTCACGCTGGACGCGGTCTGTCTGTCGCTAGTGGGACTCGATACTTCTCATTGGTAGGTGTTTATAGGCTAAGGAACGATTTGTAATATTTGATTTATATTAAATAGTTTTTTTTGCTATGATATTATATATTTACTTCGAAATTAAGTAAAAAGATAAGCTTTTTTTTTATAAACTAAACTTAATATATATTTTTAGTAACAAGGATTATGGAGACAGTAAAGTAATAAAATGATTATTTACTGCACTAAATTAAACTTTATGTCACTTTTTTCAATGTTTCTCAATTACTAAGTTAATATTATTGTTTATTTGATTGTTTGTTGTACTTTAATGTTTTGTGTTATACTTTCTAAAGCATCTCGCATTTCAACGACTGTCAACTGGCCTATACGCTGCAGTCGTGACCACGTGATTACTTCCCTCTTAAAATTAATTCGGTAATATTAAATGAAATCATATTTATACTTCCAAATTATTGATAATTTTGTCGTAAATATTAGTAAAGTGTTAGTGTGTTTTTTTACTCTCTCACTTCTACACTCTCCTTACAAATTTCATACATTTAATGATTAGGTTGATTGCTGTTTGTGTGTTGGTTAGGCTGATTACAGCATTTTTTCTCATTATACATCTTTCTCATACAAAACCTTTTTTTTTCAATTTGCGTACAATTCAAAAATGAAAATTTAAATAACGTTGTGGTTAACATATGTGATTATTTAAAAACATTCCTGAAAGCGTTGTATTTAAACAGGAGTTGGGATCTCATTGATAATGAACGAGACATGAAATAACATTGGATCCGTCGAAAGCGAGTCTTGTGAGTGCTTGTTGTTGTACGACGCGACGTGACAGCTCTGATGCGGACGATTTATTAATCATAAATGGAGGCATAAGATTGTGATTGTAAAAGCGATGGTTGTAGCTTCATTAATATTTTCGTTTCTTCGTTGGACTTTCTTTGCACGGTGCAAAAAAGTGCAAGAAATGTCTCGAGAACTGGGCGATGCCACGGGAAGGGAGTATCTTAACAACAGATTCCCTCTACTTACTCTGCTATATGTGTTTAATAAGTTTTCCAATAGTAAACCTAATAAGTTTTTCAATATTAAATCTGAGCAAAAAATACTTCTAAGCGCAAAAAGTTATTTATTTTTAGAAAATTAATTTCGTTTATTGGTTTTTCTAAAACGTTTTTGGATATTTTTATTTTTGACATGTATTTGTTAAATCAAAAGATCAACAATAAACACAGCTCTTCAGCGCTTTGTCTTCTATTTTATCTTTTTAAATTTTCTTTACTTTGGTTACTTTCACGAAACAAATCGTGTTGTCGGAATTTTTGTAATAATCCTTTTTAAACGAGCTCGTGTTATTGTGATTCAAACACACAAAGAATTAGAAAATAACAATACATTTAAATATATCATAAGAGAATATAGAGAATTATCAAGAGAAGCCAGTTGTGGCACAGTGGCATGTGACTAAAAAAGCGATTAGGAATCGAACCCACAACGTATTTATGGATTCGATTCCCAATGGAGGTAATTAAATATTTAGGATTTTCATTTTATTGCTCTGGTGTCGCGGCGTTGAGTTCCACCACTCAATACGCTGTCTCCAGAATACAGAGTAAAGTGGGGAGCAGAGTGTCTTATCACTAGGCTCCTTCTGTTTACCCTTTTACATGCGACGTAAAGCATGAAGCTGAAAAACTATCAAGAGAATATAGGGAATTCCATCCACACCCAATTAGCGATTATAGGTGCAGACTTTACAGACGGACAATAATTCTTTAAGGATTCCGTTTTGTCTCTTTTAGGGACCTAAAAATGAAGGCAAATAAACAATGTTGTATAAAGGTAATTTAAATCATGGTTAATTTTTAGCAAATAAAAATTAAATTATATTTTTATTGTACGCCAATTATATTATATTCTGATATCAATCTCTATTCTCTCAGTCTATCTAATGTATGCCGGAAGTAGAAAGAAAGCGACTTATCTTCTCTGTTCGCTAACATTACGATGTGGGAATCCCGGAAAGTTAAAATGAACTATTTTAACATCCAATCAGGAACGCTGGACGCAGAACTAAATCAAGAATCAGTCACGGTCACTTAAGACATTCAGATTTATTCCCATTGAACCAATCTACCAATTAAGATAACGTGTAACTATGAAATAACAGATGTAACGTTTTACTACGCGATTATATCTCCTATGGCGGTGAAATATTTATATAGGCCGTACTCGTGAGCCCTTTCCCATTAGATACAAACATTTATAGAACCAATATATGTGCGAAGTTCTGAATGGTCTTATAATAGAATTACTTATGAAGGTAGCCGCAGACGGGGACGAGTAGGTACATATACCTACAGTCGGTACAACGTTTACAGTGAATATTAAGTTATTGTATCAAACATTGTGTTGTTGACATTGTCTAATTTAATTTAAGAATTAAGCTGAATAACATCGTATCCAATGTGCTTAAGTATAAAGCTATTGTAACTTGGCATCTACCTAAAGGTTGTACCACCGGTATATGTCTTATAGGTTCAAAAACAACCTATGAAAATGTTTTAAATAAAATAAAAAATAAAAATGTTTATTAATCGGACAACCAATGATCCAAAAATGCTAGTAAAATACAATAAAGCTAAACTAATAGTGACTTGGTAACGTCACACATATGCCAGATCAGCGGACAGTCCCGACTGTCGGCGATAGCCTTCAAGATACTGTTGCGGCTGCCGCGGACTAGCCTTAAAACAGAGCTTGCCTTTTTACGGAGAATGGCCGGGAAACTGTCACCCCTGCGTGCGCGAACATACTAGAGGCGCTACAGTACCGCGGCAGCCCCAGCAATGCCCTGAAGGCGTTATTGTATTGAACACGCAACGCGCTATACGATCTCTGGGTATAGTTGACCCACAGACTGCCCGTATAAAAAGAAGTACAGTCAGCTTTAAAACACGTGATCTTAACAGGTGTTGAGCAACGAGCAAATCTGCGAGCCAACATGTTCGCCCTGATCGACCACGCCCTGCGCTCTCGTTCAATATCTGCATCATCCTTTAGATTTTCTGTGACAATGTGGCCCAGGTACTTGAATTGGTATACTCTAACAAGATTTTTCCCGTTCAGCTTAATTGAAGGTACATTTTTCGGTAGTCTGTTCCCAGACTTGAAGACTAGATATTCACTTTTCTTATTATTGTACACCAATCCATGCACTTCAGCATATGACTCACAAAAAGCTTGGAAAATATTTTGTATCTTTTTTTGTAAGCAACCTATCTCCAAATATTTCTAAATGAATGAAAACTGAAATGACTTATTACTATTAATTACGAGTGCCAAACAAATATAAATAACATAATAAAGAAAGGTATAAATAAATCAGTTTCACGCTGTATCCCGCAGAAAGCAGGGTAGGCAAAGGAAACCTAAAAAGAAAGACACTCCGTTCCCCACTTTCTGCCGAATTCTGGAGGCGATTGCGTGTTAAGTGGCAGAACTCAACGCCGCGCTTTGCCTCGACACCAGAGCGAAGAAATGGCAATATAAATTTAAGTAAATATTTCATGTTCTCGAGTGGGGATCGAGCCCACAACCAGTCGGTTTCACAGTCACACTTTGTGCCGCTGTGCCACGGCCGGCCTTAAAATATATATTTAAAGTATATTTTAAATATTTTAAAAATATATTTAAAAAAAGCCAAAGTGATTCTACTACAGAGCTTTTGCACGAGTTTATAAAGTATAACTTTGTAAAAGCTTAAAATATTCTACTGTCCTGCCTTTTGTGTAATATCGAACAATTGGAATGGAGGAGGATAGTTCAACAAGTTACATTTATAAGGTCATTCCACGTTAGAGTTAAGTCATGGATATAGAGAAGTTGCACGTGACCACGGATTTTTGATAAAAGTTTTAAAAAAGTATACATTTACGATTTATGAATTCTAAGCGATTTTATGTATGAAGATTACCACCAGACTCGCCCTCTCATGGTTCCGTATCAATTTCACAAGGGCGTGACTTATATAAGTGCAATGCGGGAATAAGCGTGAAAAACGTAAAACGTAAAGTTGCTACGATATCAGGACATCAATTGTCTTGAGCATTGAAATGATCCTATGTATATACATGTATTCCCAGAACACAAGAAGCAGCAACGTAGAAAAACTAAAAATAAATCGGCTGTGACCACAAACAATAAATAAAAATATTTTTAATTGTATAAGGTTTTATAGAGTAGTTAAAACTGTGATTTTATTTAAAATGGTGAAGACAATAACACTCTGAATAAAGTGCAGCTTTAGATTCTGCCAAGTAGCACGGAGCATCTGCTTTGTCCAAGACAGTACAGAATAGAGATATATCGACGGTCCCTACGTAGATAAAGTCATGTCAAAAACGTCAAAATTTTTTTATTGCATAAAAGGCTTCAGATTGCCCATACGCTTGTGCCTATATAGAATTTTTTTATAAATATTATCAAATTTTCTAATTATACAACTCGTATAAGAGAACAAGTACAATCATTAGAAAAACAGTACATCGTAGATGCGGATACCTTTACATGTCGTCATTTACTTCGTCTATTTCTAACCTAAAACAGTAAAAGATCGACGTAAGGGCGGTCATATTCAGACATGTCAGCTTATACATGTAAAAAAAGTTGATATAGAAGAGCGGACATGTCAGATACCACCGCTTTTACATTGAAATCTTCATTTATTAAATAAAAAAAAACACGTTAATTACTAATACCATTATTTATATTATTAATTACATTATTTTGGACGTAATTTACTTTGATAATATTGATAATGTAGCTGGTTTTGTTTAGTTTTTTTTATTAATATTTTGTCTTGGTTACGTTTACTTATTATTTTTGTTCATTTAAATTAGTTAGATATTTTTTGTAATAATAAGAATTTTTTCTACTTATTATTCTTTTTCAGATTATTATGATTATTTAGGCTTATATTTCCTTACCAATCCTATTAAAAACTGAAAACAATTTCATAAATATACTTAATAAGCATTCGTATAGTTCAGGCGGGCGAAGCCGCGTCCGGGATCGCTAGTATTCATTATAAATTTTAAATGTTGATTTGTGGTTTTCAAATATTATGTTCAATTTTTAAAATAACAGCTGATTTAAGAATTAAAAGAAATGTTGATTGTATTAACATGTATAAGTTAAGAATAAATATGTAGAATTGAGGTTTCAACGTAAATATTTATATGAAGTTAATTGCTATATTTTATTAACTTTACTCATTTAATTTAAATCTTACATAAGACGTATTATCTTTCATATCTACTGTGTCGTGCAGCCAATTAAATAAAAATAATCGAACCGAATGTATTCGGCATTATAACCGAATAATTCGGCCGAATACGATATTGAAAAAGATGCCGAATACACCGAATACCAAATTCCAAACGAATATTCGGCGCATCTTTAGTAATTACTCTAAAAATATAATTAATTACAATATAAATTGTGCTTAATTTTTAATCAAAATTCTTTTTTTGTTCAATGACTGTTTACGTCTACTTGAATTAGAACCACGTATAAAGATACATGTAGTCATTAATATACTTTTCACATAAATTACTAACGATAAATAGATATTTTGGAATTATTTTTAAAATATCGTAATAATTACATATTTTCATGAAACATTTATGTAAGTCCCATTTAAAAACAATGATTTATTCTTTTCGCTGAATAAACAGATATCTTAGATTTGTCTGACATGACTTTATTTTG
Organism: Heliconius erato x Heliconius himera; assembly: GCA_013421005.1. Classification (NCBI taxonomy): domain Eukaryota; kingdom Metazoa; phylum Arthropoda; class Insecta; order Lepidoptera; family Nymphalidae; genus Heliconius; species Heliconius erato x Heliconius himera. The sequence goes on from JAATLQ010035290.1 coordinate 8,445, forward strand.
ATGGCACAGTAGAAACAGTCTACTAGCAGTTTTATTAGGAAAATGTCATAAAATTACATATTTATAAATGCCATTTAATACTTTGTAAATATAGTAACATATTATTGCAAACATATATTCATAATGTTGTTTATTTTTTTTTAAGAGCAAGTTGAACCTTTATTCTGCTCTCCTGTAAACCTGCTTTTTTGACATATCGTTTTATACGTAGGGACCGTCGATATATTTAAGAGCTATTACTGCTCACGAAGTATATGAGAGTTGTAATAATTATAAAAGTTGATTATATAAGAGAGAAGCAATGGTAATAACATAACAACAGACACGGCGGTTCCCTCTTGATCTGTGTTTGATCTCCTCTCAGAGTATATTTCTCCACTTTGATAAGAAGCGCGGAGTTGAGTTGCGCCTCTCAACACGAAGTGTTCGGATTTGGACGAAATGTGGAAAACGGATCGTTTTAATATTAGATTCTGTTTGCATAACTTTTATTTTATAAAATATATAAAAAAGAAGGCAAGAGAGTGTTCAGGTCACCTAACGATAAGTGATCACCGCGTAGACCCGTGTAGTACTAGAAGAGCGAAAAGTTGAAAAAAAATCATTAAAGAATTTGCAAAGCTTTTTCTTGTTTTAGAACATTTTACGTCAAACTTCAGTATCTAATTACATATTGTTCATAAGCTCCTCTCTGCTTACTTTGTGAGGTCTAAAGTTTCACGGAAAGTCTGATATAAAATGAAGTTGCCCTTTGAGATGTTCCGCTTCAACACAGCACAACTAGTATTAAGAATTTAGGATTAAAACGAGATAATTTATCAGCGTTGAGAAAATAATTAGATCAAGAAGTGATTCAAGTAAACGCTTGTTGTACAATAGCTGAGTCGTATATATCACTCAACAAACGGTAAATCGTAGATGTATCAACTATTTTTTCAAAGGAATATGATCAATATTAAGGATTAATCCTTAATATTGATCATATTCCTTTGAAAAAATAGCAGCGTACGAGGCGTACAGGACCATCAGTTAATAAATGATTACACTAGACTCTTATAATGCTTCAAGTCCTAAGTTAACTTTTATTTTACGCGACATGGTTTTATGTGCTATTTAATCTAACGAAATAAAATCTTTTGCTTTCAGACAGGACTTCTTTGAATTCTTTCCCTTACTGCTTTGATCGCCTTTTTCTTACGAAGATTACGTGAGCGGCCAGATCTCTTTATGTGTCAAACAAACGAAGTTTCATTGTACCTATCAATAGCCCGTTTTGCAAACATTACTCCAACTAATACCAAGCGTATGGATGAGAGGAACGTTAAAAAATAGTATTTGGTTCCATAACTACTTTGTGTAATACAATCGAGGCCCTCTATCACCCCACTCCATTTTAATATCACAAAATATTTTACAATATATTGTTGCAAAAATAAAAAAATAAACTTAATAATTGTATAAAAATGACAGATTTCAAATTCGGTAGTAATATTTTGTTTATTTTTAAATTGTCACAGTATTTATGGCCAGACTTAGTATTTTATTTCTTCATGATGTGAACTGAACATTGTCTGTTTCTGAAAATTTAAAAAAAACGTGATTTTGACAACTCTTTAGCGACGCGTTTTTAGGAAAAATAATAACGAGAGTTGATTAATTCAGTTAATAACAAGTTAGAGACCCCGCGGGGTCGGTACTGGCTGGCGACGCGGCGGCTTATGAGAGGACTGATTGCTAATACTTGCTGAAGTTATATATGATTTATATAGAAATTGTAAAGATGTATGCATAAATGTAGTGATACATTGTATCTTAACAGTATCTACTAAAAATATAAAGTAGTTTTACATAATTAAAAATTACGCATAATTATTCAATCTGTTGTCTATCAAATGCTCTGTCAAATATTTAAATTGTGACGCAGAAGGAAAACATTTTTTTAGTTTGTTTATAAAAAATACATTTGTATTAACTTATAAGTTTAAATTTTATTTCAACGTACACTTAGTTACTAAGAAAAAAATTGTATTATTCGTGTATTTATTAAGAATATAGACGACGAGGCAAGAGGCGAGATAGACGAGGTGCTTCTGTGAGTATCATAGAGGTATTTTTTTTATACTTTTAAAGTAGTCGTCGCCCGCAACTTTATTTACGTGGACTTTAAGATGTATTGTAAAAAATACCGTTTTTTTCGTTCTGGGGACAAAGCTCGGCGTTCACTTCTTCTTCTTCTCAAGCAAAGCAATTGAGTGAAAAGTAAGTAACGGAGTCTTGTCACTAGGTGACCTCGGCTTACCCAGCTATATATAGGTTACTTAGGTACATACTTACAATATTATTCTCTCAGAGGTGTAGACATCAAATAGGTATATAGACTATACTACAAAAATCAAAAATCAGCTTCACGCTGTATCCCGCACACAGTAGGGTAGGCAGAGGGAACCTAGTGTTAAGACACTCCGTTCCCCACTTTCTGCCGATTTCTGGAGGCATTGCGTGTTGAGTGGCAGAACTCAACGCCGCGCTTAACCTCGACACCAGAGCGAAGAAATGGAAATATAAATTTAAAATATAAATATTTCATCTCCTCGAGTGGGGATCGAACCCACAACCAGTCGGTTTTACAGTCACACCTCGTGCCACTGCGCCACCACTGGCCTCGTGACTGTACTACAAAAGGTATTAATTGAGGTCAACATACAATTAAACATTTTCTATTCTACTAATGTGTGATTTTTGTTATTATTTACTCGACTGTCTTTCATGATTAATGTAATGCAGCTTTCTCATGTTGTCAGTTACAATAATAAATCATTCACTCATATCTATATACCTACTGTTTGTATGGAGCTTTCGAAATCCACGTCGATTCAGTAGGAACGATGTGGGTTAAGTCGCTGACGCCTGTCAGTCGTGAATGTACTGAGATAGGACTATTATGTCTGATTCCAATAAAGTGAATATTTTTGTGTTTGTTTTTGTTTCTTTTAACTTTATGGAACCAAGCGCCAAACGCTACCGTCTCTGGATACCTCTTTCGTCTCGTCCACTGTCTTGTCTTGTCTGTACCCGTACTTTCATGCTTTTCGGGACTTCCTCATGCTGCCCACATAACCTTCCTCCTATATGGCAGATACTGTGGAGTAATAAGGTCAACTGAGGTCTCTCCCTGTTTTTTTTTGCGTATTTGTATGATGTATGTAAGAAGAACGTTTTGCATGATGAACTGACATTGTGGACTGTGACACGACTATCGCATTTAGTCAAATACCAACTATTTAAAAAAATAACAGATACTTACTTTACATGAAAATTACCTGCAACAATACACACAAACAATATTAGTTTTTTTTGACTGACTACCACATAGCGCGAACTTGAGTACGAACCAACTTCAAAGCCCTAATCAAAACGTGACAAAAAGTTAGATACAACACTTATGATAGATAACATTTACATTGATATTAAATGAATATACAAGGTATTTATAAAATTACGACCATATTTGAACTAGCCACAGGTACAAGGCAACTCATAAGTAAGTCTTTAATGTCCCGAAGGAGAAATATTGTGGACCTACTAGTGCGGGTTTATAGTGCTATTTATGGGACCTACATTATTTTGTAAACAGCCTGTACCTCTGATTTTGTACGAGTTTTAGAATTCAGAATGCTAATAACAAAACTGTAGACTTAAAATAAATTTGTGAGGCCGTTGTGGCGCAGTGGCACCTGACTGTAAGCATAATGGTCTTGGTTTCGATTTCCACAGGTGATATGAGTTATAGTAACAAGATACAGTAAGAAGCTAGCCACTCAACACGTAATATCTTAGGCGGAACCGGAAAACTGGAGGGAGAGTTGGGAACGGATTGTCTTAAAATTAGATATTATATCTCTGCTACATGTGGGATACAGCGAAATGTAAAAATAAATTGAGCTGCTTCGTTGTCTACGGTATATTTAATGTAATTTTAACGTATTTTTCCTTTTAAAATCACGAAAGCAGTAAACTGTGAAAACTTGTCGCAAATAATATTATTTACATTTCCATAATTATTTAAATTGACTGAGGAACTGAGGCTCTCTCTGAGACTTGTGCTGATTAATATTAATTAATTGGTCTTCAGACAAATATTTATTTATACAATAATAAGTAAAGCCAATAAGTGAGGCCAGTCGTGGCGCAGCGGCACGAAGTGTGACTGTAAAATCGACTGGTTGTGGGTTCGATCCCCCCCACATTTCCATTTCTTCGCCCTGGTTTCGAGGCTAAGCGCGGCGTTAAGTTCTGCCACTAAACACGCAATGTCTCCAGAATTCGGCAGGACGTGGCGTACGGAGTGTCTTAACACTAGGTACCCTCTGCCTACCCTGCTGTGAGCGGGATACAGCGCGAAGCTGATTTAATAAGTAAATTAAGAAAGTTTTTATTCCTTCACTCGGGTGTAGAGGCAAAGCACGGTGTTTAGTTAGGCCACTCAACATGCAATGCCTCCACATTGGGGCGGAACGTGGGGAATGGAGTGTCTTAACTCTAGGTTCCTTCTTCTTACTAGAGTAAGAAAAAAATCACCTTCACGCTGTATTACACATACAGTAGACTGTATGCGGAATATAGCCTGAAGGTGATTTTTTTAAGAAGATTAATGGCATATATACTAAAATCTGCGTAAAAGAAAGTTCCCGCTTGCCCACGAGGTCTGTGTAACACGCGATACACTCTTGTACTCAAGGTAACTCTGACCGCAGCTGCAGTGGGTTACATCGAAACGGTTAACGTGATAAATTTTTCTTCAATAAATGGACTATGTAACATTAATATTTTTTAAATTTAAACCAGCTGTTTCTGAGAATTAGAATATATCATATACTCGTATATACAAATACAGAAATCATATTTATTATTTCCAATTAAAACGCGCGGACAAAGCAGGGACAAGCAGCATAATATAATATACAGTACCCTTGTACACTCCAACTGGAGCTATAAAACGTTTTTCACAGATCTTACTCATTTTTTCTTCCGGCGATGTCTCTTTTGGCAAGATTTCAAGTTCAAAATGGCATTTATACGAGGCGGTGGAGACTGCAAGATGTCACAGTTTAGCGGTAAACACGTATTGATGTGCTTTTGTGTCTATTAAATCATTGTTTACGATCATTTGCCGCGTCGCCTCTGTGCAGTTGTTGAATGATATTATATCTACTTGTTATTATTTACTGATAATTATACCTGACTGTAAACGTGACAGTCGTGGGTTCGATTCCCACTCTAGGGTTCTAAATAATTTTCATGTTGCTCTGGTAAGAAGACAAACGGCTGCTTTAAGTTTCCATACTCAACCCGGAGTGTCTCAAAAATTGTAAACTTCCCCAGAAAAGATTCCATCTGTAAGTGTTGTCTTAGTTGTTTCGCAACTTATAGAAATGTCCATATTATATAGACTATATATATAAATATATAGGATAGATTTAATATTCTGTACTTAATCAAATGACAAGAAATAGCTAACAAATAGCAAAAACAAGCGAGAATATAATCATTTTGTTTGTTGGCGAAAGTTAAATATAAGATGCAAAATATGTAAAAAAGTCATTTGCGGAGGACATAACATTGATAATTGATAAAGCTGATTCTGGCTGGTTTTTGTGTTTCTGATATAAATATGTAATATATTCGAATATTTTTTTCGTCACACAAAATTCTAATTATTTCATAAAAAAAAAATAATGGATAAAAAACTAATATCCACAAGGTTTTCTCTATTTGTAGAAGAGGTTCAAGTTTTGTTTTTTTTCTATATAATAAATAAATTTAATTATCTGTGCTTTATAATATTGGTACATATGTGTAATGCATAATAACGGATATTTTATTCAATATAATAAATATGTCCCGATCTATGGTCCAATAAAAGATATGCGTCAAAACAACGCATGACTATCTTTAGCGTACATAAAAATATGACTATCTTTCTAGAGATTCTTGTTCAAAGTTTCCCTTTTTACCTCATAAGCGCAAATTATTTAGGCAAAGGAATCTTAGTGTTGAAACACTCCGTTCCCCACGTACAGTTTTGATTTTGATGGAACCCACAACTGTCACGTTACAGTCGCACGCTTATATTCCTGCGCCACGACAGGCCCTAAAATCAATTATTTTCTTATACATTATGTGGGAGATCTAAATATATAAATCTAAGAAGAATATCCATATATATAAAACCCCCGGTTTCGTCAAACGAGGAGCGACGTCGGCTTATAAGCGTGAAGTTGAAAAAATTGCCTTTGTGACGACGAACTTCGTGCACACGACCAAATGAAAATTCGTTTTATTAAATTTCCCGCTATCGTTTACGTGCGACCTCGTCTGTACGCGTGCGGGCTCGTGTGGCTGTACCGGTTATATACAAGTATCTTCCCGTTATAGGAAATTATAAGTTATTAGTATAATTATAAGAAAGGAGTGTCTTAACATACTAAATATATAGAATAATTAACTACACGTAGGTATAGAATTCTTGACATTACGTTTAGTTCTCATTATTTTGTGAACTGATTTATTTTCACAGCGACTTTATTATTATACTTTCTTCATACACTTTACTTCTATATATTCTACTAATAAATAAAAACAAAGTTATGTATTATTAACATTACACTAGTAATGCGGATATCAAACACTATATTATAGTAGACGCTACGCACACGTGGCTCGTCCAGAGTGTGAGCGACGACGCGCGGAGATATATGACTCGTCGGGGATATATTGTATTAGAGCTTTTTCTTTATTATACAAATGGAATGCATATAATATGATGTCGTAGTTATAGACTTTAGATGCAAAAATGTGATTTATCTTAGACTTTCTAATCTTCATAGCTCGACTATTTTGTCTATTATTTGTATTACTGACTACATTGTTCTGAAACTACGGAACTTGGAGGAGAAACAATATTATTATTAGAAAAGGAAGGTAATGAATATCAGAAAATAATAATTATGTAGTTCTAGCGAGCGAAATAAATTCGTTTCCCCAAGTGGGAATCAAACCCACAACCGTCGTGTCTAATCGCGACGCTAAAGTCAGACGCTTATAAAGAAATATTACTTAAATGGTAATAAAAATCGACGACACGATATAACTTACGAAGTAGCTCTCATATTAACATCGACACAATTTATTAGCATATGTAAATACTACAGGGGCCACCTGTTGTTAATGTTAAATTAATATTGAATGATAAAACTAACATTCCTCTCTGAGTAGTATATTGTTGTTTCACCCAATTTATACACATTGTGTAAGATTTTCTCTAACTTGCCGTGTATCTAAACATATATATTATATGCTCAGTTTGTCCCAGTGTCCGAGTGCGTTGGATTTTGGAGTAGGACTCCAGTTCTGATGACAATGAAATATCATATAATCAATATTGTTGTTAATTCAAAATAGTTGCCGCAATAAAAGATGAATTTCGAATGAAATGGCTTGATTTGTAAAATACTATACACCATTGTAAATAAATATAAAAAGCTTGTTTTTAAAAAGGTTTTCCAAGGAATTTAATTTTTTATCAAGTGACTGTCAATGTAAAAAAAATATTTGTAAAAGCAAAAACCCCGTCTGCATAAAACTAAAAAGAAAATAAACAAGAGGTCACAGAGAGGAAAGAGGTCCCGACTGTTAATCCTAATAAACTATTGGGTAGTTTATTAGGATTGACAGTCGGGACCTCTTTCAATTATACAGAGTTCCTGGTAAAGATTTCATTGATTAAAGAATCACACAAATTGTGTGTTATGATAATTTACAAAGCTAAATTTCAAATGAAAAGCGTGTTATTAAAATATTAAATTTATTAAAGCACTTCTCCATTAACATTTATAGTCGAAAATCCGAAACAATAATTCAAACTTGACAAAACTTAAACTTTTAATAGTTCATTCTATTCAATCTTGGAAAATTAAATTAGCTCAAGAAAATACTATAGCAAGACTATTTTGCTCTGTACATGTTAAAGTGACAACTTAACGAAAAGTTTAACGTCGAGTTTCTTCTAAGAGACGCGTCACTCTTCGTCGAGAGTTGATAAATATTTCATAATATAGGAATCTGGACAAAGTAAAAGTTTTCATGCGAAACCAAAACTCTGCTAACTTTCATCAGTTTTGATATACCAAGTTTAAATTCTTCGTCTCGATAAGATGACAAGTTCCTCGTGTGCTTGCATGTTGGTAATGCTTGTCTTAGGCATTTCATATATTTACTGTTACTCATTGAGTTGCAGGCAGAAGAATTTGAAATAGAGCCTTTCAACATTTGGAAGCTCATTAACAAACAATTTGATGATTCAAAAATTTGCAAAGTAAACGTTTAAATTCAGCCGTAGATTCAATAAGTACAGACTGGTATGGAATTAAGTGCATCAAAATACTTAATTCGAAGAAGGAGACTTTCATCTCTAAGCCCGTGTTTGTTAAAAGTGCTTATCTTCACGTATCGTCTTACGTCAACGTTAGTAATTATTATATCTTTAAAGACTTCACCCACTACTGTATTGTTTGTAAAGTTCTTTCATTGTGTTAGTAATTTAGTAGTAAGTAATTGTAAATCATATAGTATAGTTACTCGCTTCCGGCGCAATAGTATTTCCACATATCGTCACATCAACTTGTTTGATAACACCGCTATGAGACACCCGTACTACCGCCCCTCGCGACCACTGCGCTTCAGTAGTCACTACGCCAACTAACGACTTGTTGAACGACGCTCACGGGTTTTGATATATGTATGCCTAATTAAGTTAAATTATTACACGTACCTTTAAAAAACATATAAACGATGGTTTAACATACAATACGGTAAGGTCAAGAACAAAAATGTAACTTAATTGATGAAACGCCATTCTATACCTATTAGGAGGTACTTATGATTTCTTTGAGACACTTGGTTACCCTCAGATTTTTTTAGGTTGGGAACAAAGTTTCTTAACACTAGGTTCCCACTGGCCACTCTACTATATGTGAGAGACAGTGTGTAGCTAAATATATATATTTATTTTTTATAACTATACGTCAATGTTTACTACAAATTACTCATTTTATACAAAAGAAAACTTTATAAAAAACATTTCACTCATCGATTATACAATGTGTTACGGTTTAATGTAAAACAAGTCACGTTCGCTCATCAATTGTGAACTTAGCGGCGCAAGTCTACGATAATTGAAACGAACGGACGTTGGTGTACGTAATGCATGACACGTGGATGGCGCTGTATGTATCTATAGATTTTTACTCCAAATTCGTTGTTTTTCCCACCAAAATCACAATTTTACACAGTCTCTCTCCTTGTCCCCTCTCCTCTTCAATTTTTTCCGTATACACATCAAATTAATATTTTTTTACTTCTAATTAATCATTTTACACTCCAAATTCGCAGTTTGAAACTTTAAATACATCTTTTTTAACTTAAAATTCGTACTTTTACACTTCAAATTCACATTTTACTTTCAATTTCAATAACCATTAAGACACTTCCGTGTCAATGTGTGAAAATACCACAGATGCCCCACTTTTGAAAATATCCTCCTAATTTCAAAAATATAAATTTTATAAGAATGATTTCTTCTAATTTAACTAGTTTAATTCTTTATGCTGAGTTATTAATTAGTTTTTTTACCTATCAATTGCAGTTATTAATAAAATTCAACCGAGTTGAACTGCATCTTTTGCAAGGTCCGCATGGAGATACAGTACCTATAAGTGCTCTTCCCAGTAAGTAGCTTTTACGTTCTTCTCTGCCCGTCAGTGAACGAAAAAAATTATAAACGCATTCAAACTTGCTGTTTGCTGTTGGCACCTATCATAAATATATTACTATGTATAATAATAAATTTTAAAATAGCCACTAAAACACTTTGACAAGACCATTTCTATATAGAATGACAGAAGCCGCGACTATCTTTTGAACTTGAAATAGATGTCCTTTTAAATTTTAAGAAAAATAAATACAAAGAATCAATGATTGTCTCCTAAATGTGTTCTTAGTGGTTCAATCTAACAACACGATAAAATACAATGTAAGCCATCTTTATTAACAAAGTTACAAAGCAATGATTATTTATATTTTAAATTTTCAAGCATTTTTAGCGTCTTCTGCAAATATACTCGCTCATAAAACCAAATATAATTCACCCTACGATTTTGTAGCGAGATTATGTTTCAGAACATATTTACCAAACGTATTTCCATTTCTTATTTTTGTATGAAGGCTTTTTAGAAAGTGGTACGTGTATCCCATCGGAGCATATATCCTGTATTGTCCTACTCTATTACAAGCAAATTCTTAGATTTTTTTTTCTCAAATAAGAATGTCTTCAAAAATAAACATATTTAAAGATATAGTAAAATTCTAACTTGATTACAAGTAGTTACCACATGACCCTCACCGATCTCCACGGACCTCTGACAACCTCTTCAGCTCCCGGAGCTTATTTACTTACTCCGCTCTATGTCAATCTGTTGAAATTTTAATTTAATTTGACAAACAAGTCAAAGTACAAGGCTGGTCGTGGGCTCTGAAATCGAAAGCAAATAGTTCCACTGAATATTCACTCACACAAAGCTATCCCTTCTTACGACGGACCGCGGTCAACTATACATATCAGAATTTTTTACTAAGTATGTATTGGAACTTTTGTTGTCCATTTTTTCCTTTTTTCGGGTAAAATATACGGTTAATGGAATGGGAAAATTGATAGACGATTTTTATTTTATTTGCAAAATCTTTTTATAATTTGGCATTTTCAAACCCGAACTGAAGTTTTGGCCAGAGATAAACTAAACTAAACTTAACTTAGCTTCACGCTTTATCCCTAGAAGGGTAGTCAGAGAGAACGGAGCGCCAAACGCTACGGTAAAATATTAAAAAAATAAAAATTAAATCAGTTAACATATCACTTAACAGAATTCTTGTGTGTTTGTTTGTTCGCCAATCACGCAAAAACTAGCGGGCAGAAATGAATAATTTTTGTAGGCTATCCTAGAGTCTGGAGGTACATTTTTTTTGAGTTTCATTCCGGTTTTCATTATAGTTTTCTTTAAAAAAATTAAAACCGAATAATACCTACAAATTATTTAAAATATCGTTAACATTGGCTGATAGAGATTGCATTTTAGCATGGTAATAGTTCAAACCCTAATGCAACATATAGGATTGTTTACATCATGGAGTATAAAGAAATTTTAGTAGGAAAAATAAAATAATTATAATGTAAAAATAAAAAACCGACTTCTTCAATTTCAACCGGATCATATTTTCATCAAACTGCCACTAATAAAAACACATTAATAAAAAAGGAAAATCCTTTACAATAAAAAAAGAATAATCGAAATCGTTTGGGTTGATTTTGAGTTATTCGTCCATTTGTCGCACATATACTTAAAGCAAATTTAAGACTAAAATGATTTTCTCATTAATATCATTGTCAGAAATGGACCAAATTAAAATTTCAAACAAAAATAACATCAAAATCGATTCACACAGTCAAAAGTTCTGAGGTTAAAAAAAATACAGTCGTAACATCCTTTTCTTACAGAAGTCGGTTAGTAAAAACAGCTTTAAATATTGTATATAAAGGTATCCTCTTGCAGTATATCTATTTTAATTACTATCAACACTACAATGTCGATATTAACGTGGTGTTATAGTGTAATTTTGAACATTTTGAATATTTTTCCGCTGATGTGATAATTACTTGGTGAAAAAACATAGACTTTCTTAAATTTGAAAAAAATATTTATTAACTATAAAAATGTTTTAGTTTTTTAAAATGTATGAGAATTTAAAATTGCCGAAAATATACTTTCTTTACATGTGTTGTAATAACTTTTGTTATCTATTAACCAAAAAAATACTATATATATTAATTATTTAAATATTAGAGACCGTTATGACGCAGGGGTACTAGGGTGTGACCATAAGTACGACTGTAGTGGGTTCGGCGGGCAGCTAACAAGATAAAGTGCGGGGTTGAGTTCCACCATTCAACATGTAATGTTTCGAAAATTAAGCAGAAAGTACGAAATTAAATCTCAACTAGGTTTCCTCGACCTATACTGCTATATATTATAAGATACAGCCTAATATAGAAATATGCAAGGATTTTTCAATGAAAACCTTATCTTTAAACGTTTTTAAGTAATTACAGAAATTCCTCGCGTGCGTGGTGCGTCTCAACCTCATTTCCCATTATGTTCTGTAAGCGTCATTTATTCGGTTTGTCGTAATTGCTAAATGAAGGTATCGAAAATAACGTTGTCTGTATACATTGTTCTGTTCTGTTAGCTTATTAACCGGAAAATAATAAAACAACTAGTAAATAAGCATGGTAAAATATATTGGATTATGATCATTATTACTTTAGTATATATTATAGTTTTTATTATATAATAAATTATAGTTTGACCGCTTCGTCTTCAACAACACAATATGAAGAGGTGACAGTGGATGAGGCATAAGAGGGATGCAGAGACCGTAGCGTTTAGTACTTCTTTCTCTCTGTCTACTCCGCAAGGAATAAAGCGAAAACCTATACAAAATACAATTATTACACTTTTCGCCATAGATACATAGGATAATCAAAAACGAGATAATTTATATGCCAAAGACTTTCGAGTTCTATTCTATTACAATGCAAAATTGTAAATCCCGAACTGAATATAATCCCATAAAGCAACACAACGCGTATCTCACAATTAACTAAGTCTTGGATTTTTCTTGATAGTTTCAGTTTAAAGACATTTAAACTCCATAGATTATAATAAAATTTAAATATTTTCTTATAATCTTTAAAATACAAATTAAATTAAAACTTCATTGTTTCTAACGTTACTAGCTTTAATGTTCAACTTAATTGCCACTTTAACTAAAGCATTTTATAGAATACAAATAAATTATTTAAGTAACGCCATCGCGCTATATCTGGTCTGGTATCTATGGCCAGACAGTAGCATGTCGGTAGTGAGTTCAAATCTTAATTAAAAAAATATGACACAGAAAAATTCTTAACCTATGCTTTATAAAGTAGCAGTAGCTGTTACTTAATGGACGGAAATGTAGAACGGAGTCACTTGAGGTGAAGGAGGAGAGACAGAGACGAAACAATGTTGTCTAACTACTACATTTTCGTTCTACTAAAATATTCATTGAAGTGAACAACTTGAAGTGCGCAGTCATCAGTCAAATGTCAATCCTCCCATTTTGGTCGCATATTGTTGACTATAGACAGTAGACTGTAGTCTGTAGTTCCAAGGACTCCGGAATTAGTGAAATTCAATGAATTCATTATTCCTCACAAATAATAAGAGAATGGAACTGTCACTCACTTAATATTTTGTTTCAATAAATGAACACAATTAATTGTTAGTCTGAAAACATCGACAACAGATTTGCGAAGAAAATTATACATGTTCAAGAAATGACTGATTGAAATTTTATTATGAGTAAAGATATACGGAAGTATATCCTGTAATTAAAGCAAATAAAATAAATTATTTGATGTTATAAAATATTTTCCATTGCTATTTGTTTAAACTACAGGACTTAGTATTAAGACAAGAGTTCTGGAGGCATTTCGCGTTGAGTGGCGGATCTCAAAGCCGCGCTTTGCCTCGACACCAGAGCGAAGAAATGAAAATATAAATGTAAGTCAATATGTTATCTCCTCGAGTGGGGATCGAACCCACAACCAGTCGATTTTACAATCACACTCTGTATCCCTGCGCCACGAATGGCCTCGTGTAATTTATCTATACATATTATAAAACTGAAGAGTTTGTTTGGTTCAGCGCACTGAACTCAGGAACAACTGATTTGAATTGAACAAGCACTTTATTTACTTACCTTGAATAATGTTTTCATACAAATTATTATCTTGTATTCATTTATCAATTTAGAAAAAACAGAACAAGCTTACTTTAGCTTTAACCTCAGAGAAAAGTCACATTAATCCTTACTCGCTCCAACGCTGTACGTATGAATATATTATCATTTCACAAATGTTTCCTGTGATAAATCGAAGTATTAAAAATATATATTACTAGCTGTCGTGGTGCAGGGACACAACGGTGTGGCTGTAAACGCGGTTCTAGATTCGGTTTCCACTGGTTGGAACTAAATATCAACAAAATTAGTTCTGGTGTCAAGGCAAAGCGCGGTGTTTAGTTCCGCCACTCAACACGCAATGCCTCCGGAATGCGCCGGAAAGTGGGGAAACGGAAGGGCGAGCCATAATGGCGACACGAAGCTTCGTGTAACAATTGTTATTTTAATTTTTATTTAAATAAATAGTCTTTCTGGATCTTTCTTTGTTTATATTCTGAGCTCCGGATTCTACATATATATATGTACATAGCTCCAACGGCTATATTTTACAGGTTCAGGCTTTTTAGTCGCGTTTCAGGCGTCGTTTTGGGACGAAATGATAAATTGACGGCAATCTTGTCCCGCGACGAGAATTACAGCTTATTGTCTTCTTGCTGGAGATTTGCTTTTTATGTGTTATATACATATGTTGTGAATATTTTTTTTTATCTTATTTGAATTTTTTAACAAAATGTGTAGAGAAAAGCAAAAATGAAAAAGTTCAACTACTCCTTTCTACCTATTTTGTTAACATCTAAGCTTAAGATATGTGTATGTGTGACACATAACATATTTTAAGTGTCCAAAGAAACTGATTCACTCGATGATATATCCTATAGCTTTCTTCAATAAGTTTGAAAAAATATTAATCTCATACAATAAGATATTTTCAATTCGAACCAGTATACTCGTATGTCACCTGCACCTGTAACCGCCCCGCTGGGCGGCGGCTCGCGGCGGTCGCGGCCGTAGACGGGGCCGGTAACGCAACATTTGTAACAAAAGTTAAGCTTAACTAATATACGTTTAGGTACAATAATATAACGAAGCAGTATTTATTATACAAACTTCACATATGCATTTTCAATATTTTTGCTGATTTTATCGGATTTTCCTTATTTATATACATCGGGTTCTAAAAGTTGGAACCTAGTCTTACTACAGAGAGAACATGCAATTTTTCTTTAATATGTAATGCAGCAATAGATTCAATAGTTTTATTTATTTATTTATTTTCTTAAAACATAACAAAAATTAAAAATAAAAACTGACATCTAAAACCAAGCTATTAAAGTGATTCACTTCGAAACGGTCTAAGCGAGCACAGCTATTAGTTTTCTAAAGTTATATATACTTCTGCCCGTAGTGGCGTGTAATACGTACATATTACAAATGACGGTATAGGAGTAATTACTCGGGGTCCCTCAAGGGTCCCGCTGAAAAACTGTGACCACTAATTTGACAATTACTTGACAAATGGAATAAGTGGGGTCGAGGAGAGCCTTCATTTGCATGTTGTAAGGCTTTGAGTCGCAACGATGAGGTTCGTTACTTATTTTTTCAGAATTCAAGCGAGATTTGGCATTTTCTAGGGAATTAATATTAATATATATTTTTTGTGAATTTTACTCAGCTGTAGATGCTATTGTCCGGTGTCAGAGCCTTGATCTCTCTATACAGGAAGAAAAATAAGGAAAAGTAAAGAATGGTCTATCACAAAATTTCGCAACCTATCTGCAAAAAGCGCTTCAAATGCGCAAAATCTTCCTTTTGCAAGAAAAACAAAAGAACCTTGCGGCATTGTAACCACTTTAATGTTATTAATATTTTGTGCATTTCGTACAATTTGTCTGTTTGTTCAAAATATTTTTTGTTGATAATCTCTTAAAAGGGTGAAAGAATAGTTATATCTAGTGTCTCATTAACCAGCGCAAGTAAAAGGTTTTCTTAAAGGCACGGAACGCGTAATTCTTATATTTCAAGGTCCGTTATTAGTTTATTATATTAAATAAACAATAGATATGTGAAATAACTCTTTATTAATAAAGTCTTATACTATCCTTTCGTTTGAAGTGCTTCTTATAAGAAAGTCGTGGTACAGACGCTGTGAGATAGCGCAAGACTGTAAACGTGACGGTCGTGGGTTCGATTACCACTAACTATTGCGAGAAATATTTATTTTCATTTCCTCACTTAACGTCGCGCCTTATCTACCAGATAAAGCGCGACGTTGAGTTACCAATTGGTAGCAATAAAATAAGCAATATGTTCTCTATCTTTGTCTCTAAACTAACGTTGCACACGCTTCTTGCGACGACACACTAGTACGGCTTGTACAACACTTTCAAACCCCACCGGGTCATATTTAATTTGGAACAAAAATAATACCTTTCATTACATTTTACTTTCTATTAGCAAAAGTTAAATATAAGAAACTTTATTAAATTACAATACAAAATTTATTTATATTATATCTATAAATGAAATTAAATATTAATACAAAGAAATCTTATTATTTATTTAGTATTCGAACACAGTTGTCATTGCTACGACTTTTTTATTTTTATTTCTACAAAAATGTATTAATGAATATTGAAGTGTCAATAACTTATTTTCTACTTATTTCATCGTCATTCATCAACACATTTTAAAAAATAAATAACACGCTTCTCTACAAGTACTGCAAGTGCTATAGAATGTTTTCTAAGCTACAAATTTACTAGTAGTCTTTGAAGACTTTCACTATTCAGTTCCTGGCTCCATCATCAGACCAGCTCGATTATACCAAATTATTATGATGGCACCTAACGTAGTTTATGATAAGGCAGTTCATACAAATGGATCAATTTTAGTTTTTATAGCAAGTCGACCTAATAAAAACGTTTCAATATATTAAAACAGAAGATGTTCGCAATAAAAAGAAAAAGAATGACTTTAAATGTGTAATTGCGCCTAAATAATGAAAAAGCTTTTGTATAAATCTTTAGAAACAAAAACAGGTGAGAAAAGCGAAAGTATCAAAGACGTGCCTCGTAAGTGTTTTGCGTTCGACCTGGATTACTTAAAACTATACAACACCTACTGTAAAAGGATAAAGGTTATTTGATATAAGCATAAAACTAATAATATTGCTTATAACAATGAAGGATGGCAGACGAACTTGAATTTGACTATGGATAGGAAAGAAATACAATTACATATTGTTTTTGCTTCACGCTGTATCCCGCACATAGCGGGGTAGGCAGAGGGTTAAGATATTTCCGTTCTCCACTTTGCGCCGAATTCTGGAGACATCGGCAAAACTTGTATTTGTAGTTCATTTAATACAAAGTGAGTAAACAGTAATGAACAAACTTAAGTTTCTCAACTTTTAGAAGTTGTACGTGTCTTTAATGAAGTGCTTATAATTTTAACTTTCCGTAGGATCCCGCAAATACCAAAGGAGGCTGAAGGAATCTAGTCGTAAGTCACCACGTTCCACAGTAGTATCCACTCCTTGAAATATTGCGTGAATCATTAAAAGGGAACCCCACCGTGCAAAGCGCCTAATTTTAAAGTAATTGTAACCAAAGCAAGTAAAAGAAAATAATTAATTCCCCCGAATGGGAACCCACGACCGTCTGAATATTGATTGGTCTCGTCTCCCCATCAATGTCAATTGGATGTTACGATCTTTAAAGACTTCCAAATCTCAATGTTTTGGTTGATCGTTGGTGGTCGGTGGTGGTTAGTTTTGCTTCTTGATGTTGTCTTGCACTACGAGTGTATCACTAAAGGAACCTTCATTTTCCCGCCGAATGAACCTGCCGATAGCGTCAGAATAGTAAATGACTCCGTTTGTGTGTCTTGTTAAAGTAACGACAGCGTGTGATATGTTGTCGTGTAGGAAGCTCTTGATGAGTTTGGATGATCACTACCGACTAGTATGTCAGTCCCTGTGTGTGCTAATAGTTGACTGTCAAGGTGCCAGTTAGATGTAGGGAAAGGGCTGGATACTCGTCGTTTATTAATTATACACTAGTACAGGTAATATACTATTAATTATATTACTTGTCCTACTCTCGAATCGACTCCACGGTCATCAGTAGTTGGTACCAACCGATACAGATCAACAAGCTAATCAGAACTAGAATGTAATTACGTCCCATGACTTTTTTAAGTAATCTTATTCTAATCTTAATGAAAAATAAAAACACATGTTTATTAAACACTCAACAGTATAATCTTCAACTGTCATGGCAGATATACATTTGCGTTAGCTACATATTATATTACAGGGTTAGCTGTTAGATAAACATATTTTTTAAAAGACAGAAATCATGTTTTTCCTTTTATATACTTTTTCATAAAATAAATAATAACAATCCATAACGTAATAGTAAGAAATCATGTACGGCAAGTTACAACTATCATTTTGTCAACTTCCTGTTATGTATTTATATACATAACCGGAAGTTGACAAAATATCCAACCCAACAATATTTGACGATGTTCTTATAATACATCTACTGCATATCTACATCGCCTCAGGACATCAAAGCGAACATAACTACAATAACTGATATAATCAACCAAAACATCGTAAACGGATTCAATAAAAATGTCGTATTGTATATTTATGGAGGAAAATACCGGTTTTTGGTTCACAGCGTTTCGTTAGTTTTAGTTATGAAACTTGGTTTTATGCTGAGAGGTCATAGTGTGTCACACAACGAGCTATATACATCATACATGTATATATAACGCATAAAATGACATAGTCACATAAGTAACTTAGTGTAATTAGGCGTGCCTTCCAAGTTATAGGGTTCGATTCCATGACAGTATTTTCAAATGGAACTTTTCTCTTTTATTATTAGGTACTGGCGCCACAGTCAATATTCACGTGCAATGAAAAAAGTAAAGGTGCAAAACGGTGCAAACGAAACAGGGTTCTATGTTCAATATAACCTAGTTCCGGCGCGTGTCGTTACCAGCGAGCCTAACGCGCCTGTACACGTCGCGCTGAACTGAGAGCGACGTGATTAATTAGTGACGACTGTACATCGTTTCATCGAAACATTTATGTCAAGGCTCTATCCCGCTACCAGCTTCGGCTATGACGGTATATGGTCGCTCGTTCGTTGTGGTCACACGAAGAGTTACGTTACTTTGCTTATTTAGTGACGAAATACAAAGCTGCGCTATGCCTCGTTAGCAAAAATAAAAATAAATAATTCCCCCGAGTGGGAATAGAGCCCCCAATTGTCCCGCCGTTCATAGATTTTTTTGTTCACAGCATTTGCTGTATGTACCACAATGGTCGTTCGACGGTGACGTTCGACGAACGAATTTTATCGAAATTGTGTTACATTTTGTAGCATTATGATATAGTAAATTTTACATTAATTCGTGGTGACGGGAGAAGTGACCCCAAATAAATAGAACGCAACTCGGTTTATTGTATTGAATATGAATCACAGATCCGTGACTCATAACGTATTGAACATTTCTTATTCATATAGCTTTAGGAAACTGTAAAGCCGCTGAAATATTTATTTATTTTTACAGTGGCACGCTTTTTCCCGTTTAGCGGAGTAGGCAGAGGGGACTTAGTGTTAAGATACTCCATTTTCCGATTTTTAGGACATAGCGTGGTAAATGAAGGAACTCATTGCCGCGCTTTGTCT
>JAATLQ010035291.1:0-15804 GCA_013421005.1 Heliconius erato x Heliconius himera
GAAAATATAAATCTGTCCAAATTTCACGTTTCTACTATCAGCGGCAGTGGGAACATGTCCTTTTATATATGTAGATACAAATAAAATATCAATAAAAATACCTTAAAAAAAATTATATACCAATGCTTACGTAAGCATCGGGGGAGGGGGTAAGAGGATTGCTTATTTTTGATGACATAGGGGAGGGGGGGGTCAATAATTGCAAAAAAACTGCTTACGTAATACTTGAACGGCCCCTAATAAATACAAATTTACATTACATTATTATAACTTACGATTATAATATGATTAAATATCTAGTTTCATATAAAAAATTACTTTAAAATGACTTGACAAAGCTTTATATTTATTTATTTATCTAAATTTAATTTGGTGTAAGCTTCGCACTCCCATAAAAAGTTAGTTAATAATTTGAGAAGAGCACAGCAAAGTGTATAATTTATATAATATAATATGTGTGTATATTAAATAATTTAAGAATATTTTTTTGTTAACAGTTTAACTTCAAATTCGTAATTTTAAGATTTAAATTCATATTTTTACACCTTAAATTGATCCAAGTAAACAAAATTGGAATTTCTTTGTAAAAATTGCTACTAGTTACAATTAATAATTCTAAGATATTTTAAAATTACATTGTATAATTTTTTTCTGACTATGAATAAATAAATAACACAATATAAAATAAAAAAATGTATAAAAATATGAATTTGAAGTTCAAAGCCTTGAAATAAATATATATTTATATCATTAATAATAAATATTTATATTATTTATTTATTTAAAGTTTAATAGCAAAAAGGCTGTGAGCGCGAAGCTAATGGCAGTTATTCTACCGTGTTCATACAAACACTGTGCGTATTGACTGTGCAGGGAACCGAACCCACACTGAGTGGACGTGACAACATTTGAGCATATATAAAACGAAAAATTAATTATAAAATGAAAAAGATTATATTACTTGATACCAAGAAACGTAACTATTTTGTATTATTATTTTTTTCAGGGAGATAAAAAAAACATGTATATTTATTTTTTTATATATATTAATTATACTTCAATTATAAATTAAAAACTAAATTCATTGATTTTGCTAAAAACAATACAATACAATCTCATATATTTAATAAAAAATACACAAACTTGTCACGCCACAAATGCACAGCCTTACACTAAACTATTACACAATACAATACAATATAACTATTCAACACACTTTTAGTCACTGATATATAAGTACTGACACTTCATAAACACTTTTAGTCACTTTTCTCTTTAATCTTCCACATTTCATCTTTATAACTTTGTAAGTTACACATATTTTCTTCAATTTCCCGCGGGATTGACAAGTTTGACTTGGGTTCGGGATTCATATCCCGTGGTGTTCAGTCAGTGGGTCTCTGTGGCAGTACTAAAGAACTTTGACTGTAATTGGTCTAAAGGAATTACTTTTTCATCACCTATGGCCGGTTGTTGTTCCGCTTTTGATTGTTCTCTGAGATCTGAAATGACAAAATCAAATTATAGTGTGTGTGTTCTTATAAACTATGTAATTATTCCATAGAACTCATTGTTTCATTTACTATCTGCTACTTTGCAAAATAATTTCTTGTTATATTTTCATAGAGTAATCAAGTAATTTTGCATTTATTGTTAAAAATTATTGTTGCTTTTTTAAGGCTATCTTTGTATATTTTCTTACAAAATGTAAGCATTTGCGTTATATGTTAAAATAAATGTGAGTGTATGTTTTAGTTTAACTAAGAGTCGTATATGTCTTAGTTTAACTAAGAGTCGAATAATAATTACAAGCACAAGTAAAAGAATACTGGTCAAGTGCAAGCCGGACTCTGCCACCGTGAGTTTCATATCAACTTCAGTATTGTAGGCCAACAGGTACAATATGGGTACCTTTAATTGGCGTTACCTGTGAAAGTTAGCAAGTAAGCCTACCGTCTTAACTATATATTAGACTAAGAATCGCCAAAATGTCAGCTTTGCTAAAATGACGTAGGTGTGGGCGTGTTACCGTGCCAGTGCTGCAGCAGCGCGTTGTAGTGGCGCGCGCGCTCGTGGCGCTTGAGCTGCGTGAACACGTGCACGAGCCCGCGGTAGTCGTACTCCAGCCCCGAGTAGCGCTCGCCGAACAACTTTAGACCTATAATCAACACAATATATGTTTAGATATACATAGCTGTTGATATAAAGTTACTTAGTATTGAATGCAGAGCGTATGGAGTGGCGGAACTCAACCGCGCTTTGTGCGCGAGTAGGATCGAACCCAAAACCTATTATATACAGTCACACGCTTGTGCTCCCACGCCACGACTGTCTTCCAATTTGTGGTACATAATAAAAAAAACAACTAAAAATAATGAATTAAAATGAATTATTCATGTTAAAATGTGTATAGAGACGATTATGTCAAAGAATCCATTTCATAATCTTGTATATAGATAGACGGATACAATATATAGATTAAAAAATAAAAGAAATAAGGTCGTGGCGCACAGCGTCTCATTGTAAATAAGACGGTCGTGGGACGTTGATCCCCATTCAGACAAATGAATTATGTTTATTTACTACGAAATGAACTCTATGCGGGAAACAGTGTGAAAATAAACAATATATACAGATAGATAGATAGAAAAATAGACGTAAAATAATAAGAAAAACATTCAATACTCACTAATGGAAATCGACCGCAAATACAATTTCTCAGCGGCGCGATGCATGTTCATATGGTAGTTGTACAACGACGCCAGGTGTCCCACGCTTAGACCTACTTCGTAGTCTTCCGGACCTAGAAGTTCTTCTTTAATTGCTATTGCTTTTAAGTGCATCGTTTCTGCATCCTATTGAAGAATGAATGAAATGTATTTAATTATTAATATAATACTAACACTCTCGGACGGATCGGACGAGAAAATTAAACTGTTTTAAATATACATAAACATTTTTTTACTAAAATAAATATACATAAAACATAGCATGTGTAATCAAAGATCTTATAACAGTACCATAACTTATTTAATTTAACGGCAATACATAAATAACAGTTCTACTGTAAGTATTTTAAATGAGAGGTAAATGAAGTAGTATTGAATAATTTATATATAGAATACTTATTAGCGAAAACAAAACATACCAAATACCATTTTTGAATATTCTAACACTCCAAAAATACTTTTTTAGAAAATACAAAAAAAATATTATGTAGTGGTATTTGAACCCGCACTCTTCGGCAATTTCAAAAGGCGTTAAATTTTTTATATACATTTTAAGATAATATAATTTTTTCATAAGTAAAAAAAGAAATCGAACCTGGAACTTCTGCATGCTCTGATAAAGCCTGCCAAGGTTGCCGTAATGCTTTGCCGTCTGTACATTCTTTTCACCGAACGCCATCATACTCAACTCTAGAGCTGCTTTGTGAAGGGACTCAGATTCTTCTAGAAGACTGGGTTCTGGGGACAAGAGATTTATATTTTTTACCCTATAAAAAAGTACAGGGTTGCCTTGAGTTCCGCCACTTAGCAATTCCTCGATAATCGTTGTCTTAATGGTTAAACGTAGTGTTTTAACATTAGGTTTTCAACTTCCCTCTACTAATCGTGCTAAGTGATGGCCGTCATACCTCAGTGGCACAGTGCATGACTGTTAACGCGGCGGTTGAGAATTTGATTCCCAAACAGAGGAATGAAATATTTAATATTCTCATTTTTTCGCTTTGGTAATAAGATAAAGCACAGCATTGGCGGAAAGTAGGGAACGAAATATATTAACATTAGGTTCCCTCTGCCTACCTTGCTATAGTCGGGATAAAGTGTAAAGATAAAATAAATTTACCTCTCATGTCCTGCCCCGCGGGTGTGTCCAACGCGATTTCCTCTAATATAAGGGCTTTCACACGTTTCGCGGACGCCAATAGCAAATGATCGGGAGGTACAAGGTTCTGAAAAATAAAATAAAAATATACTATTATTTCTAAACTGCACGTCGTATCCCGCATATAATATGGGAATAGGCAGAAGGAACCTGGGAACCTAGTGTCACGACACCTCGTTGCCATTTTAGCCGACGTTTTACCAGAGCGAGGATATGAAAGTATTTAATTTCTTCGTGTGGAGATCGAACCCTCAACCCGTCGCTTTTACAATCGCGCGCTTGTGCCCTTGCGCCACAACTAAGTTCTATTATACTCTTAATTGCATTAAATAAATACATAAGAAAGAATACAATCAACAATTTCGTTAACAGTAAGTAGCAGTATGTTCCAACCACTCCATGAAAGTGTATAAGTGCAAAATAGCGGATAGAAGGAAGCTAATATTAATTTTTTTACTAGCTTTAAAACTAATAATAAATAGTTATTTAGAAACATTCTTTTACAGTAGATTTCTTTATATTGTATAATTAATCTCTATGTCCAAAATGCACGCAATTTTTTTATAATGAAATTTACAAAATAAAAAAAATGTTGTTAGGGTATTAAATTCTAGCTATTAATTAATAGATAACGCAAAATAATGGAGTGTTTAACTGTGTAGACACTAAGTTCTCTCTCTTCTGGTAAGACTATAATTACTGAATAATTAATAATTATTGTCACAGTTCAAAATTTCATATAAAATTTTGTTGCAATTTTTCCGTCCAAATTTTAATCGCATGTTGTGGACCCCAACGCCGTAGGTTATCTTCTTGTTACAGTGAAGAAATGAAAACAATTTATTCACCTTTGTGTATAATACAACCCACAACTATGGTGTTCACATTCAGAGGCTGTACCATTGGGTCATTATAGCCACTACTATTCCCTTAATAAAGCACAAAATCAAAATAGACGAACCACCACCCACCTGTATAATGCGTATCGCCCGCTCAGCGTGATCTCTCGCCTTGTAGAACCTTCCAGAAGAGTATTCTAGAACGTACAACGCGTATGCGAGGTCCTCTTGCGCCGTTGCCACGTGCAGGCTGCTGCGCCCGAACACGCGACGCAGCGTCGATAATGCTTCCTGTCAAACGTATGTCAAATGAACGTCAAATGTACGTCAAATATCATCTACGGCACGGTGACGTGACGTGCAAGTCTTAAATTATATATAAAATATTAATTGCCAGTTCTGATTTAGTGTAAGATAAATTTATATTTTATTCTGTAAAGTATGGACATAGAAAAATAAGACCGTTGCGATTCCAGACGTTTGGCTATAACTATAAAAGAACGACAGTTGTAGTTTCGATTTCCACTAGTGGGAAAGAATTATTTTCAGTTCATTGTTTGGACAAGGAGTGAAAATAAGGCAAACGCGGTGTTGAAATTCACTACTCAACACGCTCTGATTTTAAAGTTTTGCGGAAAGTGGAAACTGGACCTTCTTAGCGGTCCCTCAGCCTATCTTAAATGTTAACTCACCTCATAAACAGCAACAGAATGCGTAATGGAGTCCACGTTCAACAAATAAAATCCATAATCCAACAACGCGGCCGCGTATCTAGGGTGCGCGGGGCCGAACGCCGCGCGGGCGAGCGCCACGCCTTGCCGTACTAGTAGCCCGGCTTCCGAGAAACGACGTTTAACAACGCAGGCCTTGCCGCAAGCGCGCAGTACTTCTATTGTTATTCTGGAAATTTAAAAGGGATGATTATTTTTATTTTTCTAAAAATACTATCTTTCTTTTTTTCTTATGTTAAATTTTTTAATTAAACCAAATGTGGTTTTAATCAATATGTTGGGCTATGTCCGAAGCTAAAACAGAAAGAGACTATTATACAACATCTGCGTTGTCAGAAAGAGACAGATATACAATACGTACATAAGTCAGAGAGAGACAACACTCACTTGACGGGCGTGTGCGGGGTGAGCAGCGACAGCGCCCTCATGCTCCACCTGTGCGCGGCGCTGTAGTCGCAGCGGACGAAGAACAATGCGCTGAACTCCTTACAGAGTCGAGCCAGGAGGGTGGAGACACCCCATGCACCACACCATTCCTCTGAGCACGACGATCTGTGAAACGAAATAAATAGAAAATATTTAAATTTAAGCAATTAACTTTGATCGAAGAAGAGTGCCTTAACATTAGGTTCCCAGATTTCCTCTGCCTACCCCTCTGCCATGTGCGGAATACAGCGTGAAGCTAAAAAAATTTACTTTTATATTGAGGTCTATATTTTTTTTCTTCTCTTGTAAGAGAGAGGAAATGAGAATAATTCATTCCCTCGAATAGTGAGCGAAGCCATCACCATTGCTTTGAAGGTCATACGCCATTATATTGCTGTTTGCCACTAAACAATGGCATCATATACATATATTGTATGTAATTTTGAAACGTGGAAATATAATTACTTTCAATAAACAATCACAACTTGTTTTTATTTCCTATATATAGAAATGTGTTTTATAAAAGGATCATAAAAAAATATATTGTGTTAGTTATACTTAAAATGAATTAAATTGTTTTAAGTCATGTAATGTAGTTACAGTTTGCAGCGTATAGGTATAAACAATTAGTTGTGAAGTATTTTACTATTTTCCCGATTCTCAAAATCCTTGCAGTAATCAAAACAAAATAATTATAATTAAAAACAAAACCGACCTCAGTCGGATCCCAGAAATGGAACCTTAATCGGAATCAGTATCATAAACCTATAGAGCCCATCGCTTGGCGTGGAATTGAGTTATTCGTCGTAATTTAAAATGGAACTACACGGGTAGCAGCAACATCAAAATCGGTTCACCCAGTCAAAAGATCTGAGGTAACAGACATAAAAAAAACACAGAAAAACCTCCCTCCTTTTACAGAAGTCGGTAAAAAAACCACTAACTTTTTCATCTCCTCATCCTCCAAGACGTTTAGACAGTATTTCTCTGAGAAAGCATCGCCGGGTGACTTGCTGGTGCTCTCCTCTTCTATTCCTAGTAATTTCAGTGCCAGCGCGTAGGTCTCAGCTGCAGCTGGGAAACAGCAGTAGGCTGATTGTGTGTTGAGTAATCTGAAATATGTGAGTTTTCGTCTTTATTTTATGTTTAAAAGTAGCGTTTACCTACAACCGCGATTAAACAGTATATACTGAGAGTTTTGTATGACACACGACATATTCAAATTGCGAGAGGTAACTCTGACCGCAAGTGCAGTGGGTTACATCAAACATTAATGTGTAAAATAGCATATTATGTCCTTCGCTATACAGAGGCTATAGTCTCTGATAAATGGACGATTGAATACGAAGAGGCCTTTTCATTTGAAACCAATAGTTTAGTTCAGTTAAGAATTGAGGGTTCATTGAAACAAATTCTTCAGATTGGATTAGTAGATAATATTAGTATTTTCCATATTAACCGTATACAGTGAATTACATTATGATTATTTAAAGTTTTACTTTACTTAATAGATATTGTACTTGAATAGTTTTCATCACATCGAAATTAAAATTAAGAGTTAAAATTTTTTTTTTTCAATTCCCACCAGTTGTTCGTGAGATAAGCGCGATCAACCTAATAAGGAAACTCTTCCACTTTGAATCATTATAGTATAGAAGTATATATAAACAGGTACTACAATACCCACCTGTGACAGCATTCCAAAGTTAGTCGTTTATAGTGCGTGGTCTGCGGCTGCGCTTGACAGAGGTCTCGGCATCTTAATAAGACGCGTTGCGCGTCCGCGTACCACCCGGCCTCGTTTAGGAAACCACCTGGAAATAATAAATGAAAAGCATTCATTTATTTACTTACATAATGAAACATAAAGAGTGGGAACATTCACCACTTGTGAGGATGTTCTCTGTAACGTCCCAACACTAGCACAGTCAGTGCTAGTGTTGGGTCTTTTGCTTACCCTGTGTTGCGTGTGAGTGAAATCTATTCCCTTGAGTAAAAAACGAACCCACAACCGTCTTGCCTCCTCTATATAATGTTAGTAAAACTAAAGATAACGTAGATATTAGTAATAATTTATTTAAAAAAACCGTAACACTTACCAAGTCTTAAACCAAGCTGTATGAGTGAGTTTTGAGATTTTGTATTGGCGTCACACCTCGCCAAGTATCCACTGGCCAGCTCTGCTGATAGTTTGGAGCCATGTTCTATCACCGCCTGTAAATTATAATACATTTAAATTAATAAATTGACATATAAAAATAAGTTATTTTCAATAATGGAGGAGTGAGCAGTCGGTTTTTTTTGTATTTTATAGTTAAAATCTTAATCAATTGTAACTGCTGATCTGGATTGAAAAAAACTTTTTGGGGTTTAACTCTACTTTACGAGGAATGCTATAAGGTTCGGTAAACAGTTACCATCTCGTTAGCCATTTTAATCTAACCCACTGTCCTGGTTTCGGGTTAGGGTTACCAAGGTAAAGTAAAAGGCCAGTTATTAATAAGCTATCTTATTCAAAATATTAAATTGTAAAATTCATAATTAGTTCCTTATGAGTCTAATTCACATTTCGTTCAGACACTAATGTCACACTTAATAAACATAATCATCATTATATTACTTTATAATAAGTAGCACTTATACTACTATGTAAGTCCCTACATATTAGTAACATTGTACAAGCGATAATTGACGACTAATAAAAAAGAAATAAAAATAATCGATATTTAATCCATTTCATTTTAATAGCTATAATTGTTTATAATTAGGAACATGTTTCTCTAGGTTCTCGTGGAGCAGTGATACAACTGTAAAATGTAAACACGACGGTCGTAGGTTCGATTCCGATTCGAGAGAATGATGTACCACCTATTTTCATTTCCTCGCTTCTGGTAACGAGACAAAACGCGACGTATAGTTAAACCACTTGACACGAAATGTCTCGAAACTTAGGCGGTGCGTGAGGAACGGAGTAACACAGTAACACCAGGTTCCCTCTGTATACCCTGCTATGTGCGAAAAAAAGCGTTCTTTCTGTTTCTTTAGAACTCGATTCTCAATAAAAAATCGATATTTGTAAGATGTAGTAACGAATCATCATGTTAGCAACAAGACAGACACTAATGAAGCTCTACAGCACTGTAAAAGGTATTGTATTTCACATGCTGCTATAGTCAGTCAGTCAGTAACTTAGTAACTAGAAATGTTTAAGCAAAAACTACTTGTTACACTGCATTCTTACAAAGTAAACATAGTGAATGAAGCCTTACAGCAATATACGACACGCATGTTATCGATAGTCTATTAACAACATTGTTTCAATATGTGATATGATTATAAATTATGTATGTAAATAGAATTATAAGAAAATAATTAAATTTGAATAGAAATAAGATTATCGGTCTTTGTATTATATTTTATACAAGCGAAACCCAATAACGACGTCGCCCGCTTTTACTACGCAGTTGTTTATCTGTCTGAATTATTTTCACGTTCTAATAAATTAAATTTCGTAACTTTTTGAAAACATTGTATTGAAGAAAATTAGCAAGGGCATCAAGGCCCCGCCCGGCGTTGAATTCCGCCACTCAACACGCAATGCCTCGAACAAAAATGGTGGAAAGTGGGAAACGGAGATCCTCTGCCTATCCTGCTATATGCGGGATACAGCGTGAATTAGTAGCTGTGTAATGAGTGTGTAAATGACGTCATTCGCGACAATTTATACAGCTGTTGTTTATAAAATAAAACAATAACAAACCTCTTCTCGCACTCCCACCCCATTGGTTGCGTCTTCAGAATTCAATTTTTTTTACTATTATTAAATAACGATACTTTTCATAATAATTCAACTAAGAAATCAATGGTCAATATAAGATAATAGCCGACGACGCAAGCAAAGCAGCTTCACTTTTTTCGAGCATAACAGACTATGCAGATCTTACGTGTGTTGAGACACACCTTTTCTCACCACTCTTCGCCCAGTAATGAAAATAATTGAAATATAACTAATCATCAACCGAGTGCAGATTGAACCTACCACCGCCGAGTTCATAATTGGTCGCTGACCTACTCTGCGCCACTACGGTTTCGATCAATGATTGAAAATATTCTATTGAAACTAAACCCAGATTTTGTCTTTTTACCATAATATGGGTCAAATTTTATATCATCGACGCATAGTAATGTTAGTAAAAATAATCTAGTGGCTCTATGCTTATACTTGCTCACACTTCGATAGAATGCTATAGATTAGGGCACCCTTACTTTGTGCATTTCCGCATATAGCATGGCAGGCAGAACGGGACTAGGTGTTAAGACACTTCATTCCCCACCTTTCGCCGAATTTTCGAGGCATTGCGTGTTGAGTGGCGGAATTTAACGCTTTTTGCCAATTTACTACTTTATTTTACTAATTTACTATCTATTACCGAATAAACAAATATTTCAATCGTCTTATTATAGATACATAATGAACGCGAGCGCTTTACAGGTCTGTAGTTAAATATTTATTATATATATTTAAATAAAAAAAAACAATAACATCTACATTTTTAGCTTCACGCTGTATTCCTTGTATAGCAGAAAAGGAATCTAGTGCGTTCCCTATCTTGACGGAACTCGTCGTCACCCTTTTGCTTGCCAGAGATAAGAAATCAATATAATTAAGTACGTTTTTAAACTAGCAAAACATATTTTTAAAATTTACTTATGATGAGATGGTATCAACGATGTTGGCACCCAATAATTGATGGGTTGCCATTTGATTGAGAACTAGATACAGTCTGATGTAACAACGGGCGCTATAATACAATTGGCTCGATTGCAAGCGCGTGCGCAGCCACGTGGTATGGGTCATATGATATTACATAAACGTGAATAACTTACTAACACATTAAAAGTATCTATTTATTTTTTATTATTGCCTAAAAAGTACATTGAATTCTCATTGAAAATCTCAAGTGATTTTCATTTTGGGTAATCTAGGACCAAAAAAAGTCAGGTTAGGCGTGGTATCACTTAGATGTCGATTATGTAGGATTGAACCGTCAGGCCTACTGGCATGTCTTTTTTAAATTATTTTAGCTTCACGCTGCATCCCGCGTATAGCACGCAGGGTAGGCAGTGGGAACATAGTATAAAGATACTCAGGGCCCTACGAACCGCCAAATTTTCGAGTTGTTGCATGTTGAATGATGAGTGTCAACGCTGCGCTTTGATGTATGATTTTTTTAAGCATAATATTGATAGGATTAACTCTTGAATCGTATATATTGATTGATCCATAAAAAAAAGCAAAAAAAGAGTCAGTAAGTTTGTCAGTTACTTTTCAGTTCAGCGATTTTTGAAATATCACTTTATTGTTTAGTTAACCGTCATACATATTTATAATCCAAATGGTATGAGTAATGTCTACAATTTTATAATAGCATATGAACTCTGTTTAATTTTTCACATTTAATTACTATACTGACTCCAACGTCATCCTATGATTCATTAGCGGATATTCCACTTAAACATCTATACTAATATTATAAAAGTAAACAGATTATTTAGTAGTGCGTTCTGCACTCATCTCAGAAACTACTATGGTATGAATTGCAAAAAAAATATATTTTTACATTGGAAGTAGATATTTTGCTATCAGAGTTACCTGACTGCGTTAAGATCCGCCTCTCGACACGCAATGCCTCAATTAATGAGAACGTAGAGTCTTAACACTAGATTCCCTTTTACCTATCCTGCTATGTGCGGGATACAGAGTGAAACTAAAACAAATAAATATATTTACTCACAAATGTAACATATTTTCTGCGAAGCCACAGGTAAAGGTGAGTTTTTAATAAAAACAAATTACATATAGGCAAAATAAAACATAAGTTATAATGTATGAATACGTTTTTTATTTCTTACACATCCTGACATCTTCTCCTTTCCACTTTATATTGCATCTGTGGTGGATAAATCAAACAAATTTGACTTTTTTTTTTAGTATAAGCACTAAGCCGAGTAAAAACTAGAACCGACAACCATCGTATCAGACTGGTCCGAACTATTGTACACAATGTACCGTACATTGCGTACAATCATACTGACGATAAATTACTTAATTACTTAAGTGCACTCGAAAAAAACACATTTATAGAAACTAATGAGAATATATTATAATAATATATTAATTATTATGGTGCAGAGACTAAATCTTGTCAATTTTAGATGTGAAGTATAACGGTTGTTACATTTACACAGAATATTATCATATTATGTTCAAACCGCAAGTAATTAATTCAAAGTTTTCTAGACGACGACGCGAGGCAATTAGGAAACCGTTGGCGGTTGTTTGATATAATAATTATGTCAACTGACAGACGGACGCCACACAGTGCTGTAATATATAGGTACGTCGCGTCGAAAATTTACCTTTTAATGAGTGCCCATCATCGGATTTTATTATTTTGTTTTTTATTATAATCTTAATCTTATAATATAGCCACATTACAAATCAGAGAACTCTAAATTATTCATTAGTGATGAAACATCAATCAAAGTTGAAATATGTAGATTTTTTTTATTTTTTAACACTTAATTATTTTAAACCTCACCATAACATATTTCCTCAGATAATACACAGAGTTGGAATTACCTACTCTTACCTAACCTACTCCCTTTTAAATCGCATATTTTTCATGTTACACGTAATTGAAAAAAAATTAAACCTATATAAATCGAAATGTGTTCTTATATAACTTCCATATACAGAAATCCCTTACATTTTTATTATGTGTATATAGATTTTAACATTTAACTAATCGACCGTATGATACGCTAAAATGAAGCAATTTAATGTAAGTTAAACTCTAATTGCCTTCTCTGAAATCCTTACAAGAATTGTCCATTTGGCAGTTGCGTGCACGCATCATCAGGCCGCATTATTGACGTGTTGACTGTTTAATAGAAATGACATTGAGCTACAGCAGCCGTGGCGACTGGATTTATACTGTTTGTTAACTATACTAGTAAATTACTCTGTATTTACAGTTATTTATTTATTTATTTACATTTATATTTTCATTTCTTCGCTCTGGTCTCGACGGGAAAGCGCGGCGTTGAGTTCCGCCACTCAACACGCGAAGCCTCCAGAAATTGGCGGAAAGTGGGGAACGGAGTGTCATAACACTAGGTTCCCTCTGCCTACCTTGCTGTATGCGAGATACAGCGTGAAGCTTTTTTTTTATTTATTTAAAATATATTTTTAAAATTTTCTTGTAACAAGATAAAACGCAGCGCTGAATTCCACCATTTAACACACAGTATTCAGGAATTGGGCGGTGCGTGGGGCACGGAGTCTTTTGCACTAGGTTTCCTCTGCCTACCTGAAGATAAGGAAAGATAATTCTTGGAACATAAAATCTACTTAGAATGATGGTAGCTGTTCCATATAGTAAAGTAGATAAAGAAAATATTGTAATAAAAACGACAAGTCCCTTACTCCGTTCTTCCCTTTCCCCCTATTTGAGGCAGAAATTGTGAGTGGCGGATCGACGCCGCGCTCTGCCTTGCCAGAGCAACAAATTAAAAATAATTAATTCCCCCGAGTGGTGATCGAACCCATAACCAATGTGCCACTTCATTGTGTACCATCATCTTAAAGCAGTTGAAATAAGATTTAATATAGCCTATCTGGGTGTGAGGTCAGAGGCGCCTAAACAGTGCGAGCGTGCTAATTTGTTGCTAATTACATACATACAATATTATAGCAATTTTATTAATAACAGTGCAATTGTTATAAAACAACTTCCTATGCATAATTAACTCATGTGAGAAATAATAGAGGAACTTTATTTTTCCTTTTAAATATATTTTTAATACAATTTTAGCAATTAAAATGAGAAAAGAGTTGTAGCGCACACTTCGTACCGCATATAGCAGGATATAGAGGCAGTGTAAAGACACTCAATTCTCCGCTTTCCGTCCGAATTCCAGACCCCGAGTGACAAAAAGATCAAAATAACTGTGTACTTCGTAATTATAAGGTACATTAATTCAAAGAACTCTTTATATAACGCAAACTTCTATTGGAATAGATACAATAAAAAAATATAAATTGGTTACGCTTTACGACACGAACACCGTCGCATCGAGTTCGATAGGCAGTCTCTTAATGAATATAGCCCACGTCATTTTCAACGTGACTCGGTTTTGTGTTGTTATAGAAAATCGTGAGCATTACGTAATGTTTACCTTATATAAAATCAGGCCTCGTGAGGCCACCAGTCATGGCACAGGGGTACAAGCGTGGGATTTTAAACGCAACAGGTTGTGTGTTCGATTCCAAAACAAAGTATTTAATATTTTCATTTCTTAGCTCTGGTAACGAGGCAATTCACGGTGTTAATCTCCGCCACTCAACACACACTGTATCCAGAATTTGAAATACGCAGAACGGAAGTGTTTTAACAGGGACGGACTGTCTTAACACTAGGTTTCCATGTTCTGTTCCATCTGCCTATCCTGCATTATGCGGGATACAGCGTGAAGTTAAATAATTATGTAAAACATTCGTTATCCACTTTCGCCCAATTTTTGAAACAGAGTTGAGTGGCGCAATTCAACGCCGCATTTTTTCTTGTTATCAGAGCGAGGAAAATGAAACTAATTCATTCTTCATTTCAATTTATAAAAATACTTTAGATTAATTTTAAAAAGAACTCAGCGATAAACTAGGATATAATGTCGAGTAAAATCCTGCCCATCATACATAGGCAGTTCCAAAAAGCGAAATTATAACTCGTATAAATTATTGTATACAGTAGCAAAGTACATTATAATTTTCCGCATTTAAATTAATTCCCAAAATACAAACTTCATCCTAGTATAATTAACTTTCTAACAAAAACTCCAAAAAAAAAGACCTAAAACTTAATAATGTTTACAAGGTCTTACTTTCGTGCCTATTCTATTCCACTTTTCAACAATGAACAATGTAAATGTCAATAGGTCGAAAGGCCGTTCGGTGACAGGCAAGGTCGCCGAATTATCCCAACGTTCTACTAAATCTCAAATCTTTAATCTCAAAGAACAAATAACAGGTTAATTTAAAATCGATTTATTGTATACATATATCAAACGCTTACGCCTAATGCCAAATGTTAGTGAACATCTAAGTGAAACAACAATATTATTTTTTTTTAAACATTTTTAAAGTGTTATTCCACACTTGGGAAAAAATTCTAAATAAGTATTTAACAATATTATTTTATTTATATAATGACTAGCGGACCCGGACGCGGCTTCGCCCGCTTGAACTATACGAATGCTTATTAGATATATTTATGAAATTGTTTTTGAAAATATCTAATTTGAATGAAAAAAATTATAAGTAAACGTAATCATATTAAAATATTTATGAAAAAAATAAAACAAAACCAGCTACATTATTAATATCATCAAAGTAAAATAAATATTTAAAAAAATTAAAATTAAATGTGTTGTGCTATGTTTTTGCAAGTGCATGTGGTTATTTACATAATACTTAAATACAATAAAAAATAGATACTATATGAAATACCTAACTAAAGTCCTTTCTACATCAAATATGATAAGTTTTGCGAGCAATATCAAATAAAATCCCAAAAAACTAAAACCATATTTTATTAAGTGTATAACAACGCAATAGATAACCATCCAAGATAAAATAACCAACAATTCTTTCCTTAAATAATAAGTACTTAAATAATATTATGCCGCTGCCGCACAGGGCCGCAACTTACACCACACCAAGAAATTTATGAAAATCTAACTAAACTACTACTCTAATCTAATAAGCGAAGAACCAAAGAAAAGTATAAATTAATTATAATTACATAAAAATTAACAGTAGTTCGAAAATGTATGAAAATTTACAAAACTGTCAAAGTCAA